>JBBBDQ010001031.1:2247500-2330000 GCA_037127315.1 Ascarosepion bandense | reverse complement strand
CCCAGTTTTTAAAAAGAAATGATGTATTTCATACTATTTTTAGTATTTATTTCCAAGTGGATAATTCTAAATGAAAATAGAATGTTTTTTTGTTATTATTACTTTGCAAAATTGTACAATGCAAATGGCGACGATTTATCCATCGCACACAGTAGATTTGTGCTCTCTCTCACTCTCTCTCTCTCTCTCTCTCTCTCTCTCTCTCTCTATATATATATATATATATATATATATATATATATATACACTATCGGCCATAATTATTAGGTCACCCGAGTTAAAAAAGAAATGATGTATTTCATACTATTTTTAGTATTTATTACCAAGTGGATAATTCTAAATGAAAATAGAATGGTTCTTTTGTTATTATTACTTTGCAAAATTTTACAATCCAAGGAAGCAAAGATGAACTCGTCCGAATCACCCTAAATTTTCTTCATTCTTTCATTGATGAAACTGCAATATGGGTAATTATTAAATATTTATAAATTCATTTGATGCACATGTTATTGTGCAGTATTAACAAAAGAACCATTCTATTTTCATTGACAATTATTCACTTTTTTTTAAAATCATATCACCCCAAGCAAGGCGGTAACACCACTGATGTGCAGGGGGCTACATAAGAGTGAGAAGATTAGAAAAGAGAAAACCGGAAACCGTATCCTAAACAGGAAACAAGGGATGAGCCTCTTCACCTGTTCAATAGATGTGGGTGGAGTGTGAACCGGGCGATAGTTTAGTCTATCTATCTTAGGAAAAAAAAAAAACAAAGTGAGAAGATTGGAAAAGAGAAAACCGGAAACCGCATCCTAAGCAGGAAACAAGGTATGAGCCTCTTCACCTGTTCAATAGACGTGGGTGGAGTGTGAACCGGGCGATAGTTTAGTCTATCTACTCCAATTGGGAAAAAAAAGTGAGAAGATTAGAAAAGAGAAAACCGGAAACCGCATCCTAAACAGGAAACAAGGGATGAGCCTCTTCACCTGTTCAATAGATGTGGGTGGAGTGTGAACCTTGGCAATAAATACTAAAACGTAGTATGAAATACGTAATTTTTTAAAAAAGCGGGGTGGTCTAATAATTATGGCCGGTAGTGTATGTAACCGGAAGTGATAAGTGTGATAGAAGAAACTGTTACCAGAGAAATTAATGGTTACTGAGTGTGAGATATATGAGACAAATTACTATTCAGGCAGAAGTACAACAGAAAGAACTTTCCTTTGGTTACTGTAGTATATTAATTTCTTTCCAGATCCCAACCAAAGACTCAAAGTCTGAAATAACATCAAGGACATTCTTACAGTATTTACATTATTCAGACTATTGTCCTCATCATTGTTGCCATTTGTACGACGTTTAATAATAGATCATTCTATTTGTCTATATTTCTGAGATGAGGTAGTATTTACAGTATTTACATTATTCGGACTATTGTCCTCATCTTTGTTGCCATTTGTACGACTTTTAATAATAGATCATTCTATTTGTCTATATTTCTGAGATGAAGTAGTATTTACACTATTTACATTATTCGGACTATTGTCCTCATCATTGTTGCCATTTGTACGACGTTTAATAATAGATCATTCTATTTGTCTATATTTCTGTGATGAGGTAGTATTTACAGTATTTACATTATTCAGACTATTGTCCTCATCTTTGTTGCCATTTGTACAACGTTTAATAATAGATCATTCTATTTGTCTATATTTCTGAGATGAGGTAGTATTTACAGTATTTACATTATTCGGACTATTGTCCTCATCTTTGTTGCCATTTGTACGACGTTTAATAATAGATCATTCTATTTGTCTATATTTCTAAGATGAGGTAGTATTTACAGTGTTTACATTATTCGGACTATTGTCCTCATCTTTGTTGCCATTTGTACGACGTTTCGGCCCTTGTACGCTCCGGCCTTCTTCAGGTGCTAAGAATTTCGAACCTTTTATTATAATTATCATTGCGGTATATCATTCTTATTCCTTGCGTAGAGCTCTTCCGGTAGTTATGCGTCTTTCTTGTCCTTAAGGACACATGGCCTAGTGGATATAGATATGGGCTAGTTCCTGTGACTTGACCCAAAGTGTTGTGAGTTCAATATCAGGCTACAACAGTAGTGAACAAATGCCTTAGAAGTTAATTTAAAGGGAGATAATTCATTACAACTAAAAGAGGCTCCACACAAGGAATGGAAATGATATACCCCAGTGGTTGTAATAAAGGGTTCTGTTTGAAATTCCTAGCACCTGAAGAAGGCCGGAGCGTACAACGGCCGAAACGTCGTACAAATGGCAACAAAGATGAGGAAAATAGTCCGGATAATATAAATACTGTAAATACGACCTCATCTCGGAAATATAGACAAATAGAATGATCTATTATTAAACGTCGTACAAATGGCAACAAAGATGAGGACAATAGTCTGAATAATGTAAATGCTACCTCATCTCAGAAATATAGACAAATAGAATGATCTATTATTAAACGTCGTACAAATGGCAACAAAGATGAGGACAATAGTCTGAATAATGTAAATACTACCTCATCTCAGAAATATAGACAAATAGAATGATCTATTATTAAACGTTGTACAAATGGCAACAAAGATGAAGACAATAGTCCGAATAATGTAAATACTGTAAATACTACCTCATCTCAGAAATATAGACAAATAGAATGATCTATTATTAAACGTCGTACAAATGGCAACAAAGATGAGGACAATAGTCCGAATAATGTAAATACTGTAAATGCTACCTCATCTCAGAAATATAGACAAATAGAATGATCTATTATTAAACGTCGTACAAATGGCAACAAAGATGAGGAAAATAGTCCGGATAATATAAATACTGTAAATACGACCTCATCTCGGAAATATAGACAAATAGAATGATCTATTATTAAACGTCGTACAAATGGCAACAAAGATGAGGACAATAGTCTGAATAATGTAAATGCTACCTCATCTCAGAAATATAGACAAATAGAATGATCTATTATTAAACGTCGTACAAATGGCAACAAAGACGAAGACAATAGTCCGAATAATGTAAATACTGTAAATACTACCGCATCTCAGAAATATAGACAAATAGAATAATCTGTTATTAAACGTCGTACAAATGGCAACAAAGATGAGGAAAATAGTCCGGATAATATAAATACTGTAAATACGACCTCATCTTGGAAATATAGACAAATAGAATGATCTATTATTAAACGTCGTACAAATGGCAACAAAGATGAGGACAATAGTCTGAATAATGTAAATGCTACCTCATCTCAGAAATATAGACAAATAGAATGATCTATTATTAAACGTCGTACAAATGGCAACAAAGATGAGGACAATAGTCTGAATAATGTAAATACTACCGCATCTCAGAAATATAGACAAATAGAATGATCTATTATTAAACATCGTAAAAATGGCAGCAAATATGAGGACAATAGTCTGAATAATGTAAATACTGTAAATACTACCTCATCTCAGAAATATAGACAAATAGAATGATCTATTATTAAACGTCGTACAAATGGCAACAAAGATGAGGACAATAGTCTGAATAATGTAAATACTACCGCATCTCAGAAATATAGACAAATAGAATGATCTATTATTAAACATCGTAAAAATGGCAGCAAATATGAGGACAATAGTCTGAATAATGTAAATACTGTAAATACTACCTCATCTCAGAAATATAGACAAATAGAATGATCTATTATTAAATGTCGTACAAATGGCAACAAAGATGAGGACAATAGTCTGAATACTGTAAATATTACCTCATCTCAGAAATATAGACAAATAGAATGATCTATTATTAAACGTCGTACAAATGGCAACAAAGATGAAGACAATAGTCCGAATAATGTAAATACTGTAAATACTACCGCATCTCAGAAATATAGACAAATAGAATAATCTGTTATTAAACGTCGTACAAATGGCAACAAAGATGAGGAAAATAGTCCGGATAATATAAATACTGTAAATACTACCTCATCTCAGAAATATAGACAAATAGAATGATCTATTATTAAACGTCGTACAAATGGCAACCAAGATGAGGAAAATAGTCCGGATAATATAAATACTGTAAATACGACCTCATCTCAAAAATATAGACAAATAGAATGATCTATTATTAAACGTCGTACAAATGGCACCAAATATGAGGAAAATAGTCCGGATAATATAAATACTGTAAATACTACCTCATCTCTGAAATATAGACAAATAGAATGATCTATTATTAAACATCGTACAAATCGTAACAAAGATGAGTACAATAGTCCAAATAATGTGAATACTGTAAATACTACCTCATCTCAGAAATATAGACAAATAGAATGATCTATTATTAAGCGTCGTGCAAATGGCAACAAAGATGAGGACAATAGTCCGAATAATGTGAATACTGTAAATACTACCTCATCTCAGAAATATAGATAAATAGAATGATCTATTATTAAACGTCGTACAAATGGCAACAAAGATGAGGAAAATAGTCCGGATAATATAAATACTGTAAATACGACCTCATCTCGGAAATATAGACAAATACTAAAGAACATTCTTGTAAAAAATGACAACCTTAAATCTCAGACATTTTACTTAGAATTAGAAAGAAAATTTTAAATGTACAAACTGATGTTTTTTTTTTATTATTTTTCATTTTTCTTTTAGGGATGCCATGTTCCTGCTTACCAGTTCTCGAACTTGAAAACAAAATTCAAATTCCACAGAGCATGGCAATTGCCAGATATTTGGCTAGAGAGTTTGGTAAGTTCTGTTTAATTATTCAGATTGGTTTATGTTATGTTTAAATTTAACTTCTTTGCACACATTGGCAGATATACAGAAATTTATTACAAAGCCGGCATGTATTTTTAAAATCTTCTTCTTCTTTTTGTGCCATATCCCTTTAGGATGTAGGCGATCATGGATTTCCACTTACCCCTGTCTCTTGTCGTTCTCAATATTTTTTCTCATGGTATCTCTTCTAAACACCTCTTCGCCATCTATTTGATCAAGCCCATAAATCTAGAATATATATGGATAAAAAGTAACATGGCCACAAAGTGGGGTATCACTTTATATATTGATTATAATAGAGAATTGATCCCCTACTTTATATCCACATTATAATTTCTCTTTTATTTATCAAATTCTGATTAGGTATGAATCTAACTTTTTTCATTACTGATTAGCTACACAGGAATGCTTTTAGTTTTATTTCTTCTTCTTTATATACCGTGTCCCTTCAGAACGTAAGCAATCATGGAGTTCCACTTACCCCTGTCTCTTGTCACTCTCAATATTTTTTCTCATAGTATCTGTTCTAAAACCCTCTTCGCCATACATTTGGTCAAGCCCATAAATCTAGAATATATATGGATAGAAAGTAGCATGACCACAAAGTGAGGGATCAGTTTATATATTGATTACTATAGAGAATTGATCCCCCATTTTATATACATATTATAATTTCTTATTTGTTTATCAAATTCTGATTAGGTATGAATCCACCTCTTTTCATTACTGATTAGCTACACAGGAATGCATTTAGTTTTGTTTCTGCTTCTTCTTCATCTGCCGTGTCCCTTCAGGACGTAGGAGATCATGGACTTCCACTTGGATCTGTCTCTTGTGGCTCTCAATATTTTTTCTCATGGCATCTTTTCCAAACCCCGATCCACCATCCATTTGTTGAAGCCCATCAAATATGTCTCTCGCTGCTTTCCCCAGTCTCTCTTTCCCGTTATAATTCCTGTAAGTATTAGATTCTCTAAACCTTCTTTCTTCATTAGGTGTCCCAGAAACGTCAGTATAAGTTTCCTTTTCGTCTGCATCTTCTCGAAAGCCTTGTCCTTATTCCGTCCACGTCATCCTCAGCATCCTTCTGTAGAACCAGATTTCTGTTGCTTCGAGCCTTCATCCTTGAAGAGATTGTCTAACATTTGCCGCCAGATAGAAAAACAGAGATCTCAGCTCCTTTCTTTGTTTCCAATTTGATCTTCCGGCGGACCTGAAGGATACTCCAACCCCCTTCTTTAAATTTGTTGTTTTTCATTTTTTGGTTACTTTTTTCAGCGCAGTCTTATCGGTTATCACATAAAGTTTACGATTATGAAAAAAAAAAAAGAAAAAATTTCATTATTTAAACAATTTTAAGGGGGGCTCAGTTTCTCATACAACGTTATAGTAAATCGACCCTCCATTTTGGAACCACTCGCGTTGGGGCCGCTTTGTTTTGTTTCTTTTTTTTTTTTGGTACGAGTTGTTGCTCTTGTTTTTGTCTTTTTCAAGTTTTCTTCAGTTCTTACGATAGCATCTTCCTCGGAAACTCCAAGAATGGCTTTATTCAAAAATTTCGCAAAGGATTCAGTTGTTGAATATGCGCAAGCAAAAAAGTTAATTGCACAGGATCGATTTACTATAAGGTTGTATGAAAAACTGAGCCCTCCCCCACCTAAAATTGTTTAAATGTTGAAATTTGTAAAAATTTTCTTGTCATTCGGAAAGTTTAGGGTTTAATCGATAAAGATTGCACTGAAAAAAGTAAAAAAAAAAAAAAATGGTAATCAACCAATTTACAGGTGGTGGTAATGTCGTACCGGCGAGTGATTCCAAAATGGAGGATCGATTTATTATAACGTTGTATGAAAAACTGAACACCCCCTCTAAAATTGTTTAAATATTGAAATTTTTCTAAATCTTTTTCGTCAATCGGAAAGTATAGGGTGTAATCGATAAGATTGCACTGAAAAAAGTAAAAAAGAAAAAAAAAGATAAACAACAAATTTAAAAGTGGTGGTAGAGACTACCACCACTTTTCAGGTTCGCTGATCTCTCAATACTCTGGTTAGCTTTTTAAATAAGTCCATGGACATTTTTTTTAATCGTATCACCCCGAGCAAGGCGGCAACGCCACTGATGTGCAGGGGGCTACGTAACAGTGAAAAGATTGGAAAAGAGAAGGCCGGAAACCACATCCTAAACATGGAACAAGGGATGAGCCTCTTAACCTGTTCAATAGACGTGGGTGGAGCGTGAACCGGGCGATAGATAGATCTATCTACACCAATTGAAAAAAAGAAAACAAAAGAAAAACAAAGTGAGAAGATTGGAAAAGAGAAAGCCGGGAACTACATCCTAAACATGGAACAAGGGATGAGCCTCTTAACCTGTTAAATAAACATGGGTGGAGTGTGAACCGGGCGATAGATAGATCTATCTACTCCAATCGAAAAAAAAAGAAAACAAAGTCAGAAGATTGGAAAAGATAAAGCCGGAAATCACATCCTAAACAGGGAACAAGGGATGAGCCTCTTAACTTATTCAGTAGACGTGGGTGGAGTGTGAATCGGGCGATAGATAGATCTATCTACTCCAATTGAAAAAAAAAAACAAAGTGAGAAGATTGGAAAAGAGAAAGCCAGAAACCACATCCTAAACAGGGAACAAGGGATGAGCCTCTTAACCTGTTCAATAGACGTGGGTGGAATGTGAACCGGGCGATAGTTCAGTCTATCTACTCCAATTGAAAAAAAAAGAAAACAAAGTCAGAAGATTGGAAAAGCGAAAGCCGGAAACAACATCCTAAACAGGGAACAAGGGATGAGCCTCTTAACTTATTCAATAGACGTGGGTGGAGTGTGAACCGGGCGATAGATAGATCTATCTACTCCAATTGAAAAAAAATTTACAAAGTTTTAACTTAGTTAAAGTCGAAACGGCTTTTAGACAACCGAAGAATTTAGTATATTTTAGTAAAAGAGAAAAACAGATACGGTAGAATAAATTAATAGAAAATCCGAACTTACCAACTTGCAGATAGCATATTGAAAAAGTTGAAATTTCTATATATTTTTGAATTTTCATTTTTTTCTTCAGGATAATTTCGGCGTGTTCTTGCCAGTTAATAAGCCCCGTGTGTTGAAAGTGGCCCAGAGAGAGAGAGAGAGAGAGAGAGAGAGGTTAGAAAGAGTGGGACCTGTCAGTGCATCTTCGGATTTCAGTGTCGGAATTTCCATCCTCTGCCAGAACTGTTCCCAAAGATATAAATTCCTTTACCTGTTTTACTTTAGTTTCCCGACCTTCAGCGGGACAAAACCTAAGGGCACATCAAGCTAGATGTTTACTAAATGAATTTTGTGACATGAATTTAGAAACCGGAAGTAGGAAGTAAAGACCATGAGGATAGGTAGGGTGGATAATGACTGACCGCAGACTTGAAAGGGTTGAGATTGTAGTTCGCCAAAGCGTTTTTACAAAAATCTGTTTCACAGATTGGTGTTATTTTGGAAAGAAGCTTTGTGTGGAACATTTTTCTTGCCAATGGAATACGAGGAAAACGTGGGTGACTCAATCGTGTGGATGTAGCAAGGTGGTTCGTGGATGTAAAGGTCTGAACTGGTGGCATTAATGAAAGGAAATTGTATAGAATATTGGCTATGGAAGTAGCGATAGACGTAAGCATGAAAAGAAGAAGAAGAAGAAGAAGAAGAAGAAGAAGAAGAAGAAGAAGAAGAAGAAGAAGAGGTAGTACTAGTAGTAGGAGAAGAAGAAGTAGTAGTAGTAGAATAAGAAAAAGTAGTAGTAGTAGTACTAGTAGAAGAAGAAGAGTTAGTAGTAGTAGTAGAAGAAGAAGATGTACTAGTAGTAGTAGAAGAAGTAGTAGTAGTAGTAATAGTAGAAGAAGTAGTAGTAGTAGAAGCAGAAGTAGTAGTAGTAGAAGGAGAAGACATAAGAGTAATCAAGAATCTCTACTGACAGCAAACGGCCTGCATACGGACAGGTAACGATCTCAGTAGATTTACAAAGATAGAAAAAGGCGTAAGACAAGGATGTGTCTTTTCACCGGATTTGTTCAACCTATACAGTGAGAATATTTTGAGGACCCTAGACGACACGCCAGGATTAGCTATTGGAGGCCACAACTTGAACAACATAAGGTATGCAGATGATACAGTGCTGATTGCAGACACGGAAAGGAAACTGCAGGACCTCCTACAGAAGGTAGCGGTGGAGACTGACAAAAAAGGACTACAAATAAACTTTAAGAAAACTGAATGCATGGTCATCAGCAAAAGGTGCAACCCAAAATGCCAAATACAGGTGGGGGATACCAGAATAAAGCAGGTGCAAAAATTTAAATATCTAGGAAATGTTCTAACAGGAGATGGAAAGTGCGACACAGAGATCAGAAGGCGAATTGGCATGGCAAAGGACGCGTTCCAGAAGATGAGCAAAGTACTAAGACACAGGAAAATTTCACTAGAAACAAAGAAAAGAGTGCTGGATTGCTACGTGATGTCAGTTCTTCAATACGGCAGTGAGTGCTGGACAATATCATCGAAAATGAGGACAAAACTGGAAGCAGCGGAAATGTGGTTCTACAGAAGGAT
Source organism: Ascarosepion bandense (assembly GCA_037127315.1). Classification (NCBI taxonomy): domain Eukaryota; kingdom Metazoa; phylum Mollusca; class Cephalopoda; order Sepiida; family Sepiidae; genus Ascarosepion; species Ascarosepion bandense. The sequence goes on along the minus strand of JBBBDQ010001031.1, from coordinate 2,320,574 downwards.
GCTGCGGATATTGTGGACTGAACATGCAAGCAACGATGAGGTGTTGGAAAGAATGGCAACCAAAAGGAAATTAATACCGAGCATTAGGAAGAGACAACTGAAGTTCCTGGGACACGCAATGAGGAAGGAGAGTTTGGAGAACCTGATACTGACTGTCCAGGTAGAGGGAAAGAGAGACAGAGGAAGGCAGTGGATAACATATTTGCAGGGCGTGGTCGGGTGGATGACGGAACGGGGGTTGCCAGGAGTAACAGGAACAAACATACTAAGAGCCACAAGGGATAGGGAGACGTGGAGGGCCATGATCGCCTAGGTCCTGAAGGGACAGGTCACATAGAAGAAGAAGAAGAAACATGTTGGGTTTACACAAATCATGCTGGCACCAGAGAGTCAACCCAGACTATCCCTCAGTATTCAACTTGGAGTACTTCTACTATTTGGAATCAAGTCAGCGCCTTGTTACATTCAGGATATCATGGGGAATCTGATCTCTCTAGAACCCCTTAACCACACACTCACACACTGCTATATAAGCAGAGCTGGTGGAGCGATGATTTTTGTTGTTTTTGCCTTAGTCATTTCCGTTACACACCGTTTGAGGGACCGTTAGTAAACCTATTTGGAATAGGTACCTCTACTAAATCGCTAAAAAAAACAAAAAAAACAACAAAAAAAAACAAAAAAAAAATAAAAGCATAGTATGAATAAAAAAGTCCTCAAACTTAATAAAAACGAACTTTTTCAATCAAAATGTTTTTACTATTATTACGAGGAAATTAATTTTTAATTATTTTTTAAATTTTTTTAATTCCTTCTAACATGTTCGAAATTTTGGCAGAGAATCTTGTTTTGATTTGAGTTAGCGGGTAGCCAAAACGTTACGACTGTTTACAATGAAAAACGTAATGATGACATCACCCACTTTTTTTTCCGGTGACAAACACATTAATTTAGAAATTATAGCAATCAAATAATTGTTGGATTTTAATGAAACCTTCAGTACTCATTGACAAATGAATTAAATTATTTTTGAAATCATTATCTTTTAAAATCAGGGCAAAAATATATTTTTTACTTCTGTTATTCCACCCTCCACGAAAATCCATTAAATTTTAATAAATTTAATAAAGTGTTGCGGTCTATAATTTTATTAGTTAACACAGGACTCATTGTGGAATACAAATCATCTGTTTTTTTTTCTTTAAATTTTGCCTCTGTATCCGAAAATCTGCTCTGAAGAGTAAAATAAAAAATGCAATAAACTTCTGATATTATTTAATTTGATAAGCTTTTAATTGCTTGAATAAATAATAAAAATTAAGAACATTATACTCTGAAGAAAAAATTTCGATTACTAATGAAATTTTAAAAGAATTGCTTTCATTGTGTTTGTTTTTGTTATTATAATAATTTATAAAGTTTCAAAAATATTTAAAAAATCTTCAAAGAATCGATGCTGTTAGATTTGTTTAGTTAAAAATTGATAATTATATTGCCTATTAAAAATTGAAAAGTTTAATAAAAATCTTTCTGCCTCCATATTTTTTAAATGGTTTAATTTTTTTATGGTAATTTCTATGTGCAAATTAAAAGGTCACCCGAAAAATTGTACAATTTTGTCACTTATAAACGCCATACACTTTATCGCTAATTAAGAACCTGTCAACAAGTTCTTGATTTAATGCGCGGGAAGGTCAAAAATTTCAAATCTGTGATTAAGAAATAGTTTTATTCTAAATTTTACGCTATAAATAAGTAATACTTTTGTAAATTAGATTAATTTAACATAAAATTTGCTAATTTTCTAAAAATACTGTGTCAAAGATGTATATTTTATTTTTGTAAGATTTTTAAAACCGAGAATTAACTTATGTTTACAAATGTGTCGATCGCACAAAAATGGCGGTAAAATTAAAATTTTAAAAAAATCTCAAATTTTTATATTTCAATCAATATAATTTCTGTTTGAAATAAACTAGAAAGTATTTTGCTTACTTGAAAGAGTGAATTCATCATTTCAATTTATCAATAAAAGTTTCAAGAAAACCTTTTCAAAATTCAGTTTAAAAGTAAATATGCTGTTTTTTTCGGGGTTTAGGTACTTTAAGTTTTGGAGTATCACTGTTTTCTCTGGAATGTTCTAAACACACACTGATATATAAGAAGAGCTGAAGGAGTGTCGATTTTTTTTTGTTTTTGCCTTAGTCTTTTCCATTACACACCGTTTGGGGGACCGTTAGTAAACCTATTTGGAGGTACAACAAAGACTACCACCATTTTTTTTCTACAGGTAAAAACTAGTCTTAATATGATATTTTATTGAACTGAAAGTGCGGATATGCTTTGGTGTTGATTCCAAGTAATAAACTGTTCCTCGTAGAGTTAATACATATTAATATAATAATTAGAAAATACATAATTAAATTATCATTAAAAACTTTTAATGATTTTAAAAACTTGAAATGCGCCACCATTTTTTTAGCACGGGAATAAACTAGCATTAGTTTGGGTTTATTTTGTCTTACTGTATATCAACCTGAATGTGTTATTTAATGTTGACAAGATTTTTAGGATAAGTTCGTATGAATAGAATATGTATTCTTTGGAATAAATCAGTTTGTAGATCAGAGTTTGGGTTTATTTTGTCTTACGGCATATCAACTTCAATGGGTTATTTAATGCCGACAAGATTTTTGCCCGGTATTCCACTTGAAACTTTGTCTTTTTGTTCAAGCTATGCTTGCTATTTCTCTTCCAAGTTTGTTAATCAATAACTATAATATAGCTTCCATTTGAAATCTCACCGTAGCGTTTTTCATTTTTAGTGTCATGAATTTTCTGTTATTTTGAACTTTGCTGGTAGCACTACTTTCAGCAAGTTAATTTGGGTATTTCTTTTGTTTTTCGACTTGCACTAGCTTTGTTTGTGATCTGTTTTTCCACAATCAAAACACTTTTTTTGATTTAAATGGACAGTCCATTCTGAAATAAAGCATTCACAGCCACAGCATGAGCCAAGTTTGGCAGTATGTTTTTTCAGAATTTTTTCTTTTGGTACTACCGTTTTTATTTTTAATTACTTTTACTTCTGACGTGCAATTTTGTTTAATGTTTACTGTATTGTGCCTTAAATTGTCATTTTTGGCACTCTTCCGCAACAGTTTGCATTGTTACCTTTGTATCCTGTTCAAGTCTTCGTATTTCGTTATCGTTACTTGATATTTGAGCTTTAACAAAGATGAGACATTTAAATGTGTCTGGGAATAGTTTCTCTTGTCTAAATTTCTCGCTCACGGTTGTATTTACCGGCTCCTCCCGCCCATTAACATGGATCAGGCTTCTCTCCCTGAAAGCGAAACACTGCTCCTCCCCGGGTTAACTCTCACACCAGACCTCAAGTAGAATAACTATATAGAATCCATAGCTAAATCCGCTGCTAAGAAAGTTGGTTTTCTGTGTAGGGTTATGAAGTTGTTCCCGTTCCAAACAATCCTGCACATATACAAGTCTACCATACACCTGTGCATTGAGTATTGCTGCCATATCTGGTCCGGTGCTCCTGATATCCACTTACGTGTCATCGACCGAATGCAACGGAGAATCTGTAATGTGATCGATCCCGACTTGACAGCTAGGATACAGTCGCTTTCTCACCGACGCAGTGTGGCTTCCCTGTGTCTCTTCTACAAATATTTTTACGGCTTCTGGTACCCGCTATATACGAATTTCCTCGAGCCACAAGATTAGCAAATAGGTCCCACCCTTTTACTGTGAAGCTAATAAACTGTAAAAGCAAATTCTACTCCAGCAGCTTCTTTTCTCGAACTTCCCGCCTGTGGAATTCCCTTCCGCATACTTGCTTTCCTGGCAGCTACAATCTCCAAGAATTTAAATGTAAAGTCAATAGTCATCTCCTGTCTCACTAACTTACATCTTCTCTCTCATGCTTTTCTACATCCACCCCACTCTCATCGGTACTCTCTTCCCTCTCTTACTCTCTTTCGGACACACCCTGCAACCTCTCACTCCTCATAAAATTCCTCCTCGTCCACCCCACTCTCATCAGTAATCTTTTCCCTCTCCTAATCTCTTCCTGACACCCCTGCAACCTCTCACTCCTCATAAAATTCCTCCTCGTCCACCCCAATCTCATCAGTAATCTCTTCCCTCTCCTAATCTCTTCCTGACACGCCCTGAAACCTCTCACTCCTCATGACATTCCTCCTATGTAACCTCCTGCACAAGAGTGGTAGTAAAATGCCTTACTTGGGGCGACACGATTAAAAAAATATATATGTGACAAAGTATTAATCTTTGTCTTTAGTACGGTTTATGTACTACAAAATGTGTATGACAAAAAAAAAAATGAATTTTTTTCACCGAAAAGTTTTGATAATATCGACACTGTTTCTGTTATAGTGGAACATCCTGCCATCCCCGAGAATAGAATGCTTTAGACTATAAGAGACGGTGATGAGCGGTGCGAACAGAGAGCAAACGTCTTAGGCGAAGGCCTTCTCTAGTTGATAATTTATTCCGCTCCTACTCGGTGATTGCTTATCTGTATCTTACTGTTAATTGTACCTTTGTACAATAAATTCGTTATATCGTATTCCTGTGTCGAGTACTATTCTTCCACTAATCTTTACACTGATATTCATTTCCGGGATATAACAGTTTCGTTAAATGGCATCTTTTCTTAAGTATTCAGCAAAACAATATTCATTCATATTCAGCAAAACAATATTCAGTCATATTCAGCAAAACAATATTCATTCATATTCAGCAAAACAATATTCAGTCATATTCAGCAAAACAATATTCAGTCATATTCAGCAAAACAATATTCATTCATATTCAGCAAAACAATATTCAGTCATATTCAGCAAAACAATATTCAGTCATATTCAGCAAAACAATATTCATTCATATTCAGCAAAACAATATTCATTCATATTCAGCAAAACAATATTCATTCATATTCAGCAAAACAATATCTAGATATTATTCATGATCATCGGGGCAAAATTTTCTTAACAGAAAGCTTACTCCATTTTTATCCGACAATCCTTCACTGAAAATAGCTTCGTAACTTCTGAAGTACGATAGAAATGTGATTTTTTTAAAAATCATTTCACCCCAAGCAAGGCATTCCACTGCCACTATTGCGCTTAGGGCTACATAGGGGAAGATTGGGGTTACATTGGGGGAGATAAATAGGAAGAGTGGTTAGATATAGGAAATGTCAGAAGGGGGGTGATAGATAGTTGGGTGGGTTGGAAGTAGTGTTTAAAAGAATGGAAGTTAGTTTGTTAGGAGGTGTCTATTGACCTTACATTTAAACTCCTGGAGATTGTAGCGGTCGGGGAAGCAGTCATGTGGAAGTGAATTCCACAGTCGGGAAGTGCGAGGAAAGAAACTGTTGGAGTAGAAGTTGCGGTTGCATTTTATCGGTTTCACTGTAAAAGGGTGAGATCTAGTTGCTAATCTAGTATCCTGTTCAAATTCGTATTTAGGGGGCACCAGTGATCTAAGTTCATCGGAGCAGAAGCCGTGAAAGTATTTATAGAAGAGACACAGGGAAACCATGTCGCGCCGGTGGGAGAGAGACTGCAGGCGGTCTGCCAAGTCGGTATCTATCACATTACAGACCCTCCTCTGAACCTTATCGAGAAGCCCGAGGAGAACAGCAGGGGCACCCGACCAGATATGGCAGCAGTATTCAATGCACGGGCGGATGGTAGATTTATAAATGTGCAGGATAGATTCAGACGGAAAAACCTCCGGGCCCTGCACAGAGAACCGACTTTCATAGCAGCGGATTTAGCAATGGATTTGATATAGTCATTCCACTTGAGGTCTGCTGAAAGTGTGAGACCAAGGAGGCGTAGTTTTTTACTCTCTGGGAGGCAAGCCTGGTTCCATGCTAATAGGAGGTCGGTGCCATTGTCTATGATGGTTAATTGATAGTAGCTTCGTTTTAGAAGCATTAAAATTTACGAGCCATTTCTTACCCCAGTTCACTACGGATTGGAGGTCCTTTCCAAGGTCGGCTGCAAGGTTAGCTTTGTCGCCCACATGAGATGTTTTCTTTCGGGATGAAATTCATTCATTGAGTTAGTAAGTGAGTCGGGCGAAAATTAAATTGATAAATTACCTGTTCTTTGCTTGTTTTTGAATTTCCTTCAATTGTTATCGATATTCAATTAACTCTCTTGCTGCATTTGTTTTAATAGATGATGAATACGAATCTCCAGTTCTTTGTGTATTATTTTCGTACAAGTAGTCCTTAACTAGGAAGAAAAAGGATTTTTCTTAATAGCTGTATATCATACATATTTGAATTTATCGACCACCACGTCACTCTATGAATATGAGTAAGTGAAGCCTGTAGTTATTAAACACTGTAGTTTGCCACTATAATAATTACTTCTACATAAAATATACATAATTGTATCCAATAAGGATCAACATAATTTCTCACAAACTTAATTTTATTTTAAAACCTTTTTTGTTTTAATTTAAAATCTAAAATACAAGTTATGTTCTGGAATATTTAATTTAAATTTATTTAATTTATTTAATTTAAATTTATTTAATTTAAATTTTTAAATAAAAAAAAATAAATAAATACATGTTAAGAAATAATACTAAAAATTTTAATCAACAATATATAAATAAATTCAAAATTAATATATCTTCATGATAATTTTTTAAAATAATGTGAAAAATTACTTGGCACACAAAGTGTCTCTAAAAGAGGCTTGAGCAATTTTGAATGGCTTTTCATATTAAAACCTTGACCGTGTGTCACATTCTGTAACAAAATGAAGGGTGCAAACCTACTAATCAAATATAAAAAGAAATGTGAATGTGACATTCATAGAAACACCAATGAAAATCACATATAAAGAAGTAAACTAATTGGAGTAGATAGACTAAACTATCACCCGGTTCACACTCCACCCACGTCTATTGAACGGGTGAAGAGGCTCATCCCTTGTTTCCTGTTTAGGATGTGGTTTCCGGCTTTCTCTTTTCCAATCTTCTCACTCCTTTTCCATTCTTTTCCTCTCTTTTTTTTTTCAATTGGAGTAGATAGACTAAACTATTGCCCGGTTCACACTCCACCCACATCTATTGAACAGGTGAAGAGGCTCATCCCTTGTTTCCTGTTTAGGATGTGGTTTCCGGCTTTCTCTTTTCCAATCTTTTCACTCGTACGTAGCCCCCTGCACATCAGTGGTGTTATTGCCTTGCTTGGGGTGATATGATTTAAAAAAAAAAAAAAATTTAAAAAAAACTCTTTTTCGTGAATGTTGAATTTTCTTCGCTAGCTGAATGAGAGAATTTTTCTTCTTTTTCGGGTAAATTTGAATACTTGTCGTCACTGTTATGTTTTCATTCCATTAAATGAAGATAAAAAAATCACAAAACATAATATCGCGAGGAGGCGACGTAGTCTTACTGAATTATGTAGTAAGGATATAAGGCTGACTCTCTTCTAGCTTTCTGCTGGCGATTCTTGGCGCCAGTATACATGATATTTGGACAAGTTAAAGTCATTTTCTATAGAGGGGTGTTTAACTCCAAAACTCTTTCGATGGACGCATCTACTCTTCTTGAATTCGGAACGCTACGCATTATATTCATGTTTGTTTAAATAGTCGAATGCACGTGAAACATGATTGACAAATGTAAATCAAACACAGAAGTATGGAATTTCTTTCTTCTTTTTCTCATTCTCTGATGAAGATTTAATAAAAGTGAATCATGTCTGATTGATAAATTTATTTGTTTACCTTATCATATCATATTTGACATTATTATATTTAAAAACATCTTTTATAGGTCTTTATGGGAAGAATAACCTGGACATGGCTCGGATCGACTACATCTGCGACACCTTATATGACCTTCTCAACGACTTCATGCGAATGTATTACAACAAAGAAGGACGAATACTGGTTTGTAAATACACACTTTTCAATGAAATTCGTATGCAGAGGGTTGATCATACACAGATGTAGGAGTCCAAACTGAGCTAATGATCTCAGGGGGTCTCAGAATTTCCTGAAATCTCAGACATTTAACACATTTTATTTTTAATCCCACATTATTTCTTAATATTGTAAAAGTTATGTTTGCTGGATGCACGTGTTTGAATAAACGCCCGTATTTTTTAAACACTGTCAACAAAGGAACAGTTGAGCCATGATTCTCTAAGTCCTGAAGGGTAGATCATACACAGATGTAGGAGTCCAAACTGAGCTAATGATCTCAGGGGGTCTCGGAATTTCCTGAAATCTCCGACATTTAACACATTTTATTTTTAATCCCACATTATTTCTTAATATTGTAAAAGTTATGTTTGCTGGATGCACGTGTTTGAATAAACGCCCGTATTTTTTAAACACTGTCAACAAAGGAACAGTTGAGCCATGATTCTCTAAGTCCTGAAGGGTAGATCATACACAGATGTAGGAGTCCAAACTGAGCTAATGATCTCAGGGTGTCTCGGAATTTCCTGAAATCTCCGACATTTAACACATTTTATTTTTAATCCCACATTATTTCTTAATATTGTAAAAGTTATGTTTGCTGGATGCACGTGTTTGAATAAACGCCCGTCACTGTCAACAAAGGAACAATTGAGCCATGATCCTCTATTTCCTGAAGAACACTGGGGATTAAAGGCAACCCCTCTTACATTTGTTCTTTCATATCCTCTTTTCTCCCCACCCCTCTCTCACTTTCCGAATTACTTCACGCTTGATATCATGTATGTTTCTCGGCCGGAAAGAGTAATTGAATATAGCTCAGAACGCATGGAACGACACACATTCTTGTCTTAGGCCCCCTGTAAAATCAGTGTGACCCTTCACATGTTTTAATTGTGTCTGTTCCACAGAACAGTAATTCGTGGGAAGAATCTGTTTAAATGGGACTTCTTCTCGGTGAAATACGGGGGGAATGAGGGTGATTTACTACATGGTGCGTCCTAGCCATAATGGTTAGACCTGGTAGCATCAAAGAATGTAGATCTGTCGAATACGTTCCACGGAAGTAAGAATAAAGCAGTGAGAATCTCGCCATATTCAAACTTTGAGAGAAAAACTGAAGGGTAAAGAGAAATAATTTTTCTCCAACAAGGATTTGAGACATTTCATAGGATGTGCGTTGTGGTCCAGTGGATATCGGCTCGGAACGAGAAATCGGGGAGCCGAGTTCGAATTCCAGTTGAATTCATTGCATTCACTTACGCGCAAATAACCTTGGGAAAGGTATTAATCCGTCTCTTCCCTCCAGATATGGGTTAAATAACAGGACAGATTGGGTTCTATAGCCTTGGTCGGCAACCAGTCTACCGCAGAAAGCAATGGCAACCTACTGTTGGATAATCTTCTGCCCAGTCAGTCATGTCTCTTTCGAGACATGATCGCCCAAGCGTGTTTCACGTATGGCACTTAACTGACTGACTGAATATAATAGTTGGAAACATAATTAAAGCTGCTACTGGGCATAAAGTGGGGGATCGGTTTTCTATTATTATGAAGTAATGAACTGATCCCCCACTAATTACTACTTAATAATATAATGTAATACATCTTTTCTCCCTTTAGCTATGAGTTAAATAATAGGACAGATTGGGTTCTATAGTCTTGGTCGGCAACCAGTCTACCGCAGAAAGCAATGTCAACCTACTGCGGGATAATCTTCTGCCCAGTCAGTCATGTCTCTTTCGAGACATGATCGCCCAAGCGTGTTTCACGTATGGCACTTAACTGACAGATTGACTTATTCGTGAAAGTTAGAATTGGTGGAGTCTAGGAATATGAATTGGCCAAGCATTTTTCATGGGAGTAGCTATAGGGAAGTGAGAGGCTAGAGACATCCAACCCGTGAGAGAAACATTGGAGAGCGGAAAATAATTCATTGTCCCCAGGAACTCGAAGGCGCTTCTGAACTCTGTTGAGACTGGAAAGTGATCACTAGGTGTTATGGTGCCTTATCTACATTAAAATAAACACCACCTCCTTCATAAAGCGAGACTTCTTAAAGGAGGCAGTCGAGACGCAGTGTAACCTGACAGTTCGGACGGACACTTCTATCTGCTGATTAATAACACTCTTATTTAGTATTTTTGTTCTGTTATTCTAATACACTGGTTCAACCTACCTTCTTCTTTTTGTATCTTTCTTCCTGGCCCTAACAGGCCACAACATTATACTATACGTGGGCTTGTGTGCAAATAGATCTTTCCTATAAATAATTGATTAGATTTATGTCATGCAAATATAGTGACAAATATGTTGGCCTCGCCATTTGTCAAAAGTCTTTTAAGACAATATCAAAAATCAGTCATGTATCTTTCCAGACATGATCGCCCAAGCGTGTATCACGTATGGCACTTAACTGACTGACTGAATATAATAGTTGGAAACATAATTATAACTTCTACTGGGCATAAAGTGGGGGATCTGTTTTCTATTGTTGTGAAGTAATAAAATGATCCCTCACTAATTATATTTAATATAATAATGTAATATAATCTATCTCTTCTCCCTCCAGCTATGAGTTAAATGGAAGGACAGAGTGGGTTCTATAGCCTTGGTCGGCAACCAGTCTACCGCAGAAAGCAATGGCAATCTACTGCGGGATAATCTTCTGCCTAGTCAATCATGTCTCGAAAGAGACATGATTGCCCAAGCGTGTTTCACGTATGGCACTTAACTGACAGACTGATTCTTACATGAGTTAGTATATCTAACATTTGGAGATGTTAAGTGTCATAGTGCTCTATCTACATTGGAATGAACTCTTCCTCCTGCGAGACTTTCTAAAGGGGCTGTGTAACTTGACAGTTTGGGCTGACATTGCTATCTGCTGATTAATAACACTCTTATTTTGTATATATGTTCTGTTATTCCAATACACTGGTTCAACCTACCTTCTTTTTGTGTCTTTCTTCCTGGCACTAACAGGCCACAGTATTAAGCTATACTATCTTGATAGCTGTCCGCAACTCTCTGTGGGCTTGTGTGCAAATAGTTCTTTCCTATAAATAATTGATTAGATTCATGTCATGCAAATATAGTGACAAATATGTTGGCCTCACCATTTGTCAAAAGTCTTTTAAGACAATATCAAAAATCATCTACAATGTGTTGTTAACTGAGGCAGAAAATAGTTTCTTAATTTTCATGCCTTCAAAGCAAAAAGGCTCATTTTTTATTATAAAATCATTTTTACCTCCCATCAGTATGGCTGATGCTAACCTGCAAGAGATATACCTTCTCTGGCTAATGTTTTCCGCTCACATGAAGAGAAACAATTATATTGAATCAATTGCTGTCTGTTGTTAGGAGTGTTGTACCAGAAAAAACTTCCGCCAGTATAGATCTATCATCCATCCATGCACTGCCACATCTAGTTCGGCAATTCTGCTATATATTTAGAGATTGTAGATAAAACACAAAAAACCCGCAATGTTATAGGGTATGGCCTAGCCCTTCAGTCGCTTTTAAAAGATAATAGCCTAAATCAGGTATCAGGCAGTTAACTGTCGTACGTGATACACGCTTAAGCGATCATATCTCTTTTGATCCATAACTAGGCAGAAGAATTTCTGTACTAAGTTACAATTTCTTTTTGCAATAGACTGGCTGCCAACCAAGGCAAAGATTTATTTACTTGTTCACCACAGAAGAACATGTTACCGCCGTTGTGCATCTCCAATGATTTCTCCATGAATGGAAGCGCTCTTCGGCACGTCTCCATATACCGCTGATGCATCTTAGCCTAACATAAAAACAAATATGACAACAGGATGTGCGTTGTGGTACAGTGGATATCCGCTCGGAACGAGAAACCGGGGAGCCGAGTTCGAATTCCAGTTGAATCCATTGTATTCACTTACGCGCAAATACCCTTGGGAAAGGTATTAATCCGTCTCTTCCTTCTAGTTATGGGTTAAATAGCAGGACAGACTGGGTTCTATAGCCTTGGTCGGCAACCAGTCTACCGCAGAAAGCAATGGCAACCTACTGCGGGATAATCTTCTGCCCAGTCAGTCATGTCTCTTTCGAGACATGATCGCCCAAGCTTGTATCACGTATGGCAATGGCACTGAACTTAACTCCATTTTGATCTGATCTGGCTCTTGTAGATGCTAGAAGACAGAATGAGACATCAGACACTGGGGCAAAGAACTGACAATTTTATCTGCAATTTTAGAGATGAAAAGAAGAAACTAGAAAAACTGGTCAAGCAGACGGAATGACTTTGCATTCAAATTCTGGAGATCATGGCTGATGGGAAAACAAGGTTACGGAAAAATATTCCACAAGCGAAAAGGATAAAAAAAAAAAATACGGTTCAAAGCAGCAATTGCAACAATAATAAAATGATGAGACCTAACTGCCAATCTAGTAATTCATAGAGTCAAGGTACCACAGAAGAAAGAAATATTTATTTTGAAAAAACACAAAAATGTGACACAAGGCCAAAAGTAAGGGATAAAAGAAAGTTGATCTTCAATGTCTTATTTAAATATTTAAATAGCCACGATTATTGAATCAAACATAGCAGGGAATTACTTCTAGAAAAACAGAACATTTTTGCTTACTGCAGCCACCGTAATACCTCATAGTCTTTATCTAGCCGTAACTAGTTTTCATATGTGGGCGGGTGGGGGAGGGGTAAAATAACGACATTTAAATAAAAACCCTAATGAAAGACGAAAGCTCATCAGAATGATTCCCATGAAAATATTTAAGTTTTTTTTTTTAATCATCTCACCCCAAGCAAGGCATTCCACTGCCACTATTGCGCATGGGGCTACATAGGGGAAGGTAAAGAGAAGGAGTGGTTAGATATAGGGAATGTCAGGAGGAAGGTGATAGATGAGTAAGGATAGCGAGGATGAGGGTTGGGAAGAGTGCTTGATAGAATGGGAGCAGGTTAGTGTGTTAGGAGGTGTCTATTGACCTTACATTTAAACTCCTGGAGATTGTAGCCGTCGGGGAAGCAATCCTTTGGAAGAGAATTCCACAGTCGGGAAGTGCGAGGAAAGAAACTGTTGGAGTAGAAGTTACGGCTGCATTTTATCGGTTTCACTGTAAAAGGGTGGGATCTAGTTGCTAATCTAGTATCTCGTGCAAATTCGTATTTAGGGGGCACTAGTGATCTAAGTTCATCGGAGCAGAAGCCGTGAAAGTATTTATAGAAGAGACACAGGGAAGCCACATCGCGCCGGTGGGAGAGAGACTGCAGGCGGTCTGCCAAGTCGGTATCTATCACATTACAGACCCTCCTCTGAACCTTATCGAGAAGCCCGAGGAGAACAGCAGGGGCACCCGACCAGATATGGCAGCAGTATTCAATGCACGGGCGGATGGTAGATTTATAAATGTGTAGGATAGATTTAGACGGAAAAAACTTCCGGGTGATACACAGAGAACCGACTTTCATAGCAGCGGATTTAGCAATGGATTCGATATAGTCATTCCATTTGAGGTCCGCTGAAAGTGTGAGACCAAGGAGGCGTAGTGTTTTACTCTCTGGGAGGCAAGCCTGGTCCATGCTAATGGGAGATAGGTGAGATTGTCGATGAGGTACAAGGAAGCTATGTTTTGGCGTGGATATTTCAAAAAGTGTTTTTATATTTTGCCGCCTAAATATGACATTACAACTTCTTCTATACACCGCGCCATTCAAGATATGGCTCTCCACTACGTCCCATTTATTGTGATTTTTAGCAGTTTTTCCTCTCTTTATCCAAAACAAGAGAATTACTAAATGAAAGATCAGAAATAATATCCAGAGGTAATCACACCAAAAAATTACATTTTACGATCATACAAACCTGGATGAAAATGTCCCTTAAGTAACTCCTTTTTAGTTTTGAAATTTTCGGGTGTTTAAACATTCAAGTCGTACGTCCATAAAAAAAATCACTGTTGTACGTTTGAAAACGTTGTAAAATCAGTTATTATAAATCGCCTGAAGATACCGAAAGGTTGAAACCTAGGTTGCTGAAATAACTCGTTTGAAAATAAAAAATATTTAAAAGCTCTACAATATACATGTATTGAGCACTTTTGAATACAACTGTGTACTGGTCTAATTATTTTATAACTAAAATCTGATTGACAATAATAATATACTTATATATATATATATATATATATATATATATATATATATATATGTACGTATGTGTATGTGTATGTGTGTGTGTGTGTGTGTGTATATATATATATGTGAGTGTGTGTGTCTATTATTATATATATATAGTATAATGATGATCCACGTATACTGTCTTAATGTGGATAGGAAAAACGACTAAAAAGTTGTAAGCTTAAAAATATATTTTTGACAGTATTTATTTATTTCTATTATTATATATATATATTTGATATTTCAGACCGTCCTCGGCCTTTCATCAGAAACAAATGATTTTAAAATTTAAATTAGAGGCGTTCGTCGTGAGAAGCGTCTGTCGCGAGATGTTTACATCACATGATGTAGAAAGCGATAGAGTTTTTTGAATATTTTTAAACGTAAATCTAACTGTAATAATATTTTTAAATTTTGTTTTAAAGAAAAAAATTTTTAAGTGTATGTAAAAAATGTTTAACTATTGAAATATTTGTAAAGATTCAAAATACCTAAGTCCCTATTTAACCCTAGCCTATGTGTATTTAATTTTAAAATCCAGTATTTTTCTTTCTTTCTGCGTGAGTATGTGGAACTAAAATCGGTATCTATCAGTAAACATTTGCAGTTTTCTAATGTGTGTCCTGGTTGATTGAAGTGTTCAGCTTTGGGGGGAATAAGGGTTGTTTTGGCGTATGCTTAGGTTATGATTATTAAAACGATAGACATAGACAAAGACAAATAGCAATACGTTATTTTTTAAAAGCGATTCTTTGTTTTGTTTTTAAAGCCAACATTTGGAGCTGACATGCGCAGTCGTGCTATCGGAGAGTCTGTAAGTAATCACTTTTGCTTATTTCTCTGTAGGGCTACCTACAGTTATTCATAAACCATTAGGGCGACTACTTTTTGTTTTAAAACAGTAGGCGTTTATTGTACAATTAATTTATTGTACAATTTATTGTACAATTAAGACATCAATTAAGACATCAAAATATAAACAAAAAAATATGGAGTAATCACAAAAAAAAAAATAGTATATGTAACAAAAGGGAAATTTTACAAAAAAAAAAACGATAAATGAAAAGAGAATGCTTCTTTTGCTATTATTACTTTGCAAAATTTTACAAGGCAAGTAACGACAATTTACCCATCGCGCCCTGTAGATTTGCTATATATATATATATATATATACATACGTACTACCGGCCATAATTATTAGGCCACCCCAGTTTTTTTTTAAAAGAAAGGATGTATTTCATACTATTTTTTAAGTGGATAATTGTAAATGAAAATAGAATGGTCCTTTTGTTATTATTTTGCAAAATTTTACAAGAACAAATAGCGACAATTTACCCATCGCACCCTGTATATTTGCTATATAGATACACTACCGGCCATAATTATTAGGTCACCCCAGTTAAAAAAAAAAAAAAAAAAATGATGGATTTCATACAATTTTTAATATTTATTGCCAAGTGGATAATTCCAAATGAAAATAGAATGGTTCTTTTGTTATTATTACTTTGCAAAATTTTACAAGTGAAGGAAGCAAAGATGAACTCATCCGAATCACCCTAAATTTTCTTCATTCTTTCATTGATGAAACTGCAATAAGTAATTATTAAATATTTATAAATTCATTTGATGCACATGTTATTGTGCAGTATTAACAAAAGAACCATTCTATTTTCATTTACAATTATTCACTTGGCAATAGATACTAAAAAATAGTCATCATGTTTTTAAAACACTGGGGTCACCAAATAATTATGGCCGGTCGTATATGCTTATGGTATATCACGTTGAATACATCGGTTCTCGTTCGATCACCGAAGTTAAGCAACGGTGAGCCCAGTCAGTACTTAGATGGATGACCACTTAGGAATACCAGGCGCTGTAAGCGTTCAGTGACGGATGTGCGTTGTGGTGCAGTGGATATCGGCTCGGAAAGAGAAATCAGTGAGCCGAGTTCGAATTTCAGTTGAGTACCCTGCATTCACTTAAGCACTGGTACCATTGGGAAAGGTATTAATCTGTCACTTCCCTCCAATTATGGGTTAAATATCAGGATGGGGCCTGGAGGCAACCCATCTAGTGTTGGTGTCACAATAAAAAACCCCTTGGTAGCCCTGGCGAAGTATCAAGTATTCGGCTATTTGACAAGATTATGAATTTCGCTGCAAAAACTGCGACAGGGTTCCAAATGCACAGGGAATGCTGGAGGGGTGTAGTGAGTTCTATCTTGGCCGATGTCCGCAAGACGACGACGAGTGTATGTCACTTAACTGGCTGACTGATTCCTAATTCGCTTTGATTCGACATATTCGCGGCTTCTTTTATTATAACGACATTTTTATTTTTTTAGTCTGAGATGCGGCAAATATACACGGAGACTTGCCGTAGAGTCCTACCGTTCTTGGAGAAAACTCTGGACAAATACAACGAAGGCAACAAATTCTTTATGGGAGAAGAGGTAAGGTATCTTATATCTACGCTTGAGACGATATTTCTAGACATGGTCAGTATATTAAATTAAATTAATTCAATCCCTGGACATAGCAGTGTGTATTTGGACTAAATAGAAACCAAGTGAGCAATAACTAAACAGAACTAAATAAAATCTAGACAAATTATATCTCGATATGGGTAGTACACTGAGAACAGTCTACCCCATTGATTTTATAAAGGGTTCATTTAAGAATTCTATGTAGAATGTGCGTTGTAGTGCAATAGATATCGACTCGGAACGACAAATCGGGGAGCCGAGTTCGAATTCCAGTTGAATTCTTTGCATTCACTTACTCAAAAGTATCCTTCGGAAAGGTCTTAATTGTCTCTTCCCTCCAGTTATGGGTTAAATAACAGGACAGATTGGGTTTTATAGCCTTGGCTGGCAACCAAGTCTACCGCAGAAAGCAATAGCAACCTACTGCGGGATAATGTTCTGCTCAGATTGGGTTCTATAGCAGTCTAATGCAGAAAGCAATGGCAACCTACCGCGGGATAATCTTCTACCCAGTTATTTATGTCTCTTTCGGGACATGATCGCCCAAGCTTGTATCACGGATGGCACTTTCTGATGTAGGTTACAAAAATCGATATACACTTTTGGTTGAAATATATAAAATATTTCTCTTAAAACACCTTTTGTTTTTATGATAACAGTTTTCTTAAGTTCAGTAGCATTTATCACTTTTCCTAGTATAAATCGGGGTTTTCTAACCTTCTACGTTTAGAACCCATGATAAAGCATTCTATTATTCTTATCATTATTATTAATATTAAATATTTTAAATATTATTATTAATATTAAATATTTTTCGCTGCTATGTACAAGGACATGGTCACCAAAGCGTCTGACTCATTTTGCGCCCTCCTTGAGATGGTCGTCGCCGCCGCCGGCGGTTACATTGAAAAATAATGTAGTATGTAACTCTAACAGTTGTTAAATATACTCTCGGGTCTCTGCATATAAAACTTTTGTTTTTTATTACCTATTTCGTTTTCTTTTTGTCAAGTGTCGGATTTTGCTGCAACACCCTGTACATCATTCCAACTTAGCTATTATGTTATTGGAAACTATAACAATTATTAGGAGTATATTTAGTGATGTCTCTACGCACTTTCCCTTAGGTGCCTTCACTCATTCGCTCCTACACACAAGGCCAAGACGACCCAGGCATGGCTGCTCAACAATGTCCCTTATCTTTTAAAAGAAATGACGTATTTCATAATATTTTTAAGCGGATAATTCTAAATGAAAATAGAATGGTTCTTTCGTTATTATTACTTTGCAAAATTTTACAGGGCAAATAGCGACAATTTACCCATCGAACCCTGTAGATTTGCTATATATATATATATATATATATATATATATACAATACCGGCCATAATTATTAGGTCACCCCAGTTAAAAAAAAGAGTATTTCATACTATTTTTAGTATTTATTGCCAAGTGGATAATTCTAAATGAAAATAGAATGGTTCTTTTGTTATTATTACTTTGCAAAATTTTACAAGCCAAGAATATAGAGATGAACACGTCCGAATCACCCTAAGTTTTCTTCATTCTTTTATTGATGAAACTGCAATATAGGTAATTATTAAATATAGGTAATTATTAAATATAGGTAATTATTAATATAGGTAATTATTAAATATTTATACATTCGCTTGATGCACATGCTATTTTGCAGTATTGACAAAAAATTATATTTTTATATTTATACATATCAAACAATCAAGGACATCTTATGAGACGCGTAGTATTATTTGAATTTACAAGCAATGCTGGGGTTCTTGTCTGACGAAAAGAATTTCATCCAGGACCAGACGAGCAACAGACAGAACGACAGGTGGATTTGCAAAGACATCGAGGAGGTTCTCGTCGTGAAACATACGACGTTTCCCCCCTCCGTCATGGTCCTTGGCGTCATCTCCAGCGAGTGGGACGTCATGCCTCTGTTCTTCATTCCGCTATAGACAAGAATATGGTCGCCAAAGCGTTTGACTCATTTCGCACCCTCCTTGAGATGGTCGTCGCCGCCGCCGGCAGTTACATTGAAAAATAATGTACTATGTAACTATAACTGTTGCTAAATAAACTTTCGTGCATCTGCATATACAACTTGTATTTTTATTGCCTATTTCGTTTTTTCTTTTTGTCAAGTGTCGGATTTTGCTGCAACACCTTGTATTATCATTATTATTATTAAAAGTTCCTAGATTTAATTCTATCTTTTGGTTGCGTATGCAAAAATTCTAGAACCCATGCTAAAGCATTCTATTATCATCTAATAATTCTGCTTGTTCCTTCCTTAGTTAGTTACTTAGTCCCTCCGTCCGTTACGCCACTGAAGAAAGATAACACACTTACTCTCTACACAAGCTTTTCCTTCCCCTCTATCTTTTTATAATCTATAAACGCTACTCTCCTCAGCCTTTCCCTCACCTTTGCCAAACGGAAGGGTATTAAAGAGTGAGAGAGTAGGAGGAGAGAGTCTATAGCATTACCGTAGCAGCTTAAGCTGGTGGTTGTAGCAGTCATTGTGTGTGTGTGTATATTTATCGGGGGTACCTCGACACAAAACCTAGCTAAGAATATTGCACTGTACAATATAGTATAAATAGGTAGGTTTGTTGTCGTATCCCGCGACCTAATAACGAAATTTCTGGCCTTTACACACTTGGCCATTATTCAGTTGGTCTTTTCTGTTTACAATGGACGCAGGAGCCATGATTTTTCAGTAATAAAAAAAACAAAAACATTTTCTTTTTCAAAATCTCTCACAAAATAGCGTTCAGTATTTTGGTTATGGTCTGTGAATACGCCGCTTAATATAAGATTACAGTAAAGTAGCTTCTATGGAAATTACGTTTATAGATATTTTAATAAAATTACACTCTGTGTTATCGTTATTTAATTATCGAATACCTTTTTGCTTGAAGACTTTACTATCATTTGTAGTATGACAAAGTAATTTTTTTCCAGGAAATCATAATTATCCTTCCGTGAAAATTCCACGGGTTCTTCTTCTTCTTCTTCTTCTTCTTCTTCTTCTTCTTCTTATTATTATTATTATTATTATTATTATTATTATTATTATTATTATTATTATTATGTCATTTTTCATCATATTTCGATTTCTGCTTTGGTCTCACTACCAACCAAGTCTGCGGGGAGACCTAAGGCAGGTGGTGGCGTGTTGTTATGGCTCCATTTCATGTTTTTCTATCTTCCCTATCATCCCCAGCATTACATAGATAAAGTTTTCCTTAGTGTGTGGGCTGTACTTAATAAGACAATTTTTTGTATATCTCTTAAGCTGGGGTTTCCAGGGATTCTTTCAATGTGTTGTTTTGTTCTATTTTTTATCATTCCAAGTGCACCTACTATCACTGGCACAACTCTTGTTTTCAATTTCCACATTTTTTCTATTTCAATTTCCAGGTATTATTATTATTATTATTATTATTATTATTATTAAATGTCTTTAGATTTAATTCAGTCTTTTGTTTGCGTTACGCTAATGTACTCTGTTATAATTATTGTTATTATAATTGTTGTTGTTGTTTAGATGACCATGGCTGATATGATGTTCTTTGCGTCTCTGGAGAACCCATTGCAAGAGAATCCTAACCTACTGAGCAGCTATCCCAAGTTAACGGCCCTCAGGAACCGTGTTGAAGGTCATCCTAAAATAAGCTCTTACATGAAGAGGCGTAACCTTACAGATTTCTAACTACCAAAATATGCTGGAAAATTTGAAAAATATCCATAAAACATTGAAAAAGAAAGATGTTAAAACGTGTTAATTGCATAAACGTTAATATGTTCAATAAAATTATTATGAAATTTGCTGTATTTTGCAATAATAACTTTATGTTTAAATGTTTTTGTTATTTGTTATTTTCTTATTTACATATTCCATTAATACTTGTCTGCTTGAGAAGATTGGATGCCAAGTGTGCAATAACTAAACTACTAAATAAAAACTAGACAAATTATATCTCGATATGGGTAGTACACTGAGAACAATCTACCCAATTGATTTTATGAAGGGTTCATTTAAGAATTCAATGTAGGATGTGCGTTGTGGTGCAATGGATATCGACTTGGAACGACAAATCGAATATATGGTTAGGACTAAATTTAAGATAACAGGTTGTAAGCAAAAAGGGACAGCTCAAATTGTGAGTTACATAAAAGGAACGTCTGAATAAATCTGGTTCAAAAATTCATTTATTTGAACACTAGCAGTATAGCCCGGTGTTGCTCGGGTGTAATGAAAGCTTTAAAACTAATCCATGGTTCTGGAGCTCAGACACTTTGGACGTTGGCACGAAAGACTAAAAAGCAATAGTTGTTTCCAGTCAAAACGAAACCGTAGATTGAAAGAAAAATTACTGGATATAAGTCAAATTTTGATTTCCTGGTATCGATATCAAATAAGCATTTTTTTTGTCGTAAACTGAATTTTAAAGGCTAAATAAGTTCTCTGAGTAAATATATATATTATCAATTTTCTGCACTATTGTAAGAACTGCAACCTTGAAACTTCTGAATATCGTTTCTTATGTCTTTGTCTATGAGTGTATCAAATTTGATTAAAATCGGATCACTCCTTCTATAACCCGATTTTTTCGATTATCGATTTTCTATATTTATCGGGGGTACCTCGACACAAAACCTAGCTAAGAACACTTGCAGACGCTTCTAGTACAACTGTGTAAATTTTCAAGAAAAAAGGTTCAGCCGTTTCGGAGTCTATAGGTAACGGACACACATACACACACAGACACAGACACACACACAGAGACAAAGTTCCATAAGTTTAGATATTGACATTCGAACATTTGACTTTTTCACTGTTGTCATTATCACAGCGTTTACAATTCGTAAATTCCCTCTTTCTTCGTTTAATGATTTGTTCTCGTTCCTGAAATTCAGACATAAATGATTGAATTAATTTCTTCCTCGGGTTAACTCACACATCAGTGGAATAACTATAGAGAATCCATAGCTAAATCCGCTGCTACGAAAGTCTGTTCTCTGTGTAGGGCCAGGAAGTTTTTCCTGTCTAAAACAATCCTGCACATATATAAATCTACCATCCGCCCGTGAATTGAGTACTGCTGCCATATCTGGTCGGATGATCCTGCTATCCACCTAGGTGTCCTTGACAAAATCTAACGGAGAATCTGTAATGTGATAGATCCTGGCTTGGCAGCTCAGATACAGTCACTTTCTTACCGGCGCAGTGTGACTTCCCTGTGTCTCTTCTATAAATACTTTCACGGTTTCTGCTCCGATGAACTTAGATCACTGCTGTCACCTGCAGACTCTCTCTCACCGGCGCGACTTGGCTTCCCTGTGCCTCTTCTACAAATACCTTCACAGTTTTTGCTCTGATGAACTGGTTCACTGGTGCCCACTATATATAAATTTACTCGAGTCACAAGATTGGCAACTAGATCCCGCCCTTTTACTGTGAAACCAATAAATCGTAAGCGCAAATTCTACTCCATTAGCTTCTTTTCTCGCACTTCCTGTCTGTGGAATTCCCTTCCGTTTACTTGATTCTCTGACAGCTACAATCTCCAAGAATTTAAATGTAAAGTCAATAGTCATCTCCTATCACACTAACCTGCATCCTCTCTCTCTCTCATGCTCCTTTCTCCGTCCACTCCACTCTCATCAGTATTCTCATCCTTCTTCTACCCTCTTTCTGACATCCCCTGTAACCTATTACTCTTTCTCATGGCTTCTGCTCAGACGAACTTAAGTCACTGATGCCTCCTCAACAGGTGTTTACTCGTGCAACCAGACTGGCAACTGGGTTCCACCCATTCACAGTCAGGTTAGCCAAATGCAGACGACAATTCTACTCCTGCAGCTTCTTCTCTCGCACTTCCCGTCTGTGGAACTCGCTCCCGTATTCTTGCTTTCCTGACGGCTACAACCTCCAGAAATTTAAATGCAAAGTCAATACTCATCTACTAACCACTGGCCTCTAGCTCTCTCCCCACCCCTGTATAACCTTCCCTTTCTCTCCACCTATGTATCTGTCATCGCACCTGCTTTGTCAGCTTTCTGTTGTTCCTTTCTAACTAGTTTGTACTCCTCACTCTTTTCTAATTAATCTTTTTACATTTATGTAGCCCCCTGAACATCAGTGGCGTTTCCGCCTTGCTCGGGGTGAAATGATTAAAAAAAAAAATCTAATCCCCTGTAAAACAGTAGCAGTAAAATGCCTTGCTTGGGGCGATATGATTATGAGAAAAAAAAAATTCTATACGTTTATATTCCAGAGACTGTCAATAAATCTAAGACATGTTTGTGTAGCTAATCAGTATTTCATTGATTGATTGATTAGTTTTCTATGGCTTATCAACAAACAAGAAATTATAATCTGGAAAGTAAGTGGGGGATCAATTCTACATTACAATCAATATATAAATTGATCCCTCACTTTATGGCCACACTCATCCTTCTCTTACCCACTTCCTGACAACCCTTATAATCTGTCACTCTTTCTTATAACTTGCCCCTATGTAACCCCCTGCACAACAGTGGCAGGAAAATGCCTTGCTTAAGGCAACACGATTATAAAAACAAAATAATAATTCACCCCAAGAAATGCGATAATGTTACTAAGACTCAAAGAGCTACTGGAAATGTAAGATAAGCAGGGGAATTTCCAGTGAACTAGAATCTTAATAAGAGTAACAGTTTCTGTGTTTACCGGAACACGTTAGAATTATAGATCTGAAATAAAATTTTAAAAAGAACTGGCAACCTATTCTTAAACAAGAAGCACAAGATATAATTCTACTCCTACGCAAAAGACTGTCGAGATGACTTTCTAAGCAGCACTTAGAGGTGGCACAAGGCCGAATGCAATGGGTATACAATGAGGATCGATCTCACTACTCAGTTGTAATAGGTTCTAGCGAGACAAGCTTGCTAACCATTGCGTCACGCTGAGGTGCCCTAGTAGAGTTTTTTTTAACGCCGCTTAGATGTGGCACAAGGCCAAAGGTATAAAGCACCCATTGAGTATCGAACTCACTACTCAGTTGTTACAGGTTCTAGTGAGAAAAGCTTGTTAACCATTACACCACATTGAGGTGCCCACAAAATCTTCCTACTAGGAAAGCTTCTGCTAGGCATAAAGTGAGGGATCGGTTTTGTGTTCTAATGAAATAATAAACTGATCCTCCGCTAATTACTACTTGATAATATAATATGAATCCGTCGCTTCTCACTACACCTATGGGTTAAATAGGACAGATTGGGTTCTACAGCCATGACCGGTAACCAATCTACCGAGGTATGATCGCCTAAGCGTGTATCTCGTATGACATTGTAGTGACTGATAGATTGCCTTTAAAATAAGGACTTATATTCTAGATAGCTAGCGTTGAGTTATGATTTTTGAAATGTTCGATGGAACTTGGGTCAATTCTTCATAGAAATCTTTGAGGTTCAGTTGACTTTCATCCATATATTCCGTTCTACCCATAATGATGACTAATCTAAACTTATTTATAAATGGATCTTTGTCTGTGTCTGTATGTGTGTGTGTCCGTTACCTATAGACTCCGAAAAGCTAAACCGATTTTCTTGAAAATTTACAGTTGTACTATAAGCGTCTGCGAGTGTTCTTAGCTAGATTTTGTGTCGAGGTACCCCCGATAAATATCGATAATCAAAAAAAGAAGGAGTGGTGCGATTTTAATCCGATTTCAATCAAAAATGGTACACTCATAGACAAAGACATAAGAAACGATATTCAGAAATTTCAAAGTTGTAGTTCTTACAATAGTGCAGAAAACCGATAATATATATAAAAGGCAAGATGTTTGTGTGTGTGTCTGTTTATCTGCCTGTATGTCTGTATTTTTTCAGCCCTTTTATTTTAGTTTTTACTTCAGGTTTGGCTCTAAGTAGGTATAATTGTAGTTCTTAGTCTCAGCCATGATATCATTTACTCAGAGGACTTATTTAGCCTTCAAAATTCAGTTTACGACGAAAAAAACTTATTTGATATCGATACCAGGAAATCAAAATTTAACTTACATCCATTCATTTTTCTTTCAGTCTACGGTTTCGCTTTAAATGGAAATAACTATTGCTTTTTAGTCTTTCGTGCTAACGTCCAAAGAGTCTGAGCTGCAGGACCATGGATTAGTTTTAAAGCTTTCATTACACCCGATCAACGCCGGGCTATGCTGCTAGTTCTCTCGTACACTCTTGTTTGATAGCGACATTTTTATTTCGCCTTACAGATTTTATAGCCTTGCCTTTTTTGATTAGTGAGAAATTTGGTTTTTAAGTTCTTCAACCAGCGTTGTTTCTAATTTTCATCAACGGCCTTCCTGATCTCAAATCGATAACAATACTGAAGACACAACTATTTATTTTTGTCTCAATAGTAATTCTGATCGGTTCGATAACGTCAAATTGGCAAAAATGATCGGTTGCTAACTAGAGCAAGGAATGGTTTGTGGATTTTTAACACCTTCAAAAAAAAAAAGAAAAAAAAAAGAAAACTGCACTCCATTAAGCGACTGATCGAACGCAATTTGTCTTCTATTAGCAAGAGACGGATCAGGGTTAAAGTTCCCGACCTAGATGAAATGGGAAATATTACGCTGAAAAACTATATTGAATTTCAATATCTAGGTCTGTTTCTAGGAAGGTTGGTTTACTGTGTCGCACTAAATCTACCTAACATATTTAAAAGTCAACCATTGGTCCATGACTTGAATATTGAATTTATATTTACCTGCCTTTTTCTTTTTTTTGAATTTATATTTACCTGCCTTTTTCTTTTCCAAAACCAATCAGCAAAAACGTTTTTGCAAATTATATATATATATATATATATATATATATATATATATATATATATATATATATATAGCCCGGTTCACACTCCACCCACGTCTATTGAACAGGTTCCCTGTTTAAGATGTGGTTTCCGGCTTTCTCTTTTCCAATCTTTTTACTCTTAAGTAGCCCCCTGCTTGGGGTGATATGATTATATATATATATATATATATATATATATATATATATATACAGTACTGTGCAAAAGTATGAGGACAAGAATTATTTTTTCTTTTATGAGGCATCAAAATAAAGTTTAAAATCGCCCTTGTCCTAACACTTTTGCACACTACCGATAGTGTTATGACAGTGGTAATTGTCCAAAAAACCTTACTGAAATACAAAAACAGGGTGAAAAGCCAAACCTTTGTAAGAATTATTTAACTAAAAAGCAAGAGGAAGGAAGGCTTCGGAATTTGAATTGGCCTCCACAAAGCCCTGATCTCAATCCTATTGAACATCTCGGGGGTATTTTGAATAAAAAAAAATGTTTCTTCGCAAGACAGACTTTGGGAACAAATACAAGCTGCTTGGCAGGAGAGACCATTAGATACATTGAAGAAGTACGTAAATTCCTCGAGGTCAAACCCCTAAGTGAATCTCCATTCTGATTAGCCGAACACACACACACACACACACACACACACACACACACACACACACACACACACACATATTCACAGTAAACCGAAAGTATTTGTCATTTGAATGTAAATCATCTGCGCAACCACACCAACATTGCCTGATGATGAGAATTAATCTCGAAACATAGAAATTTCCATGTAGCAATGAAAAATTGACATAACCATATAATTATATTACATTATATTATATTATATTAAGCTCTATAATACTCATTATATTGAGCACAGTTCATAATAAAATAAATGCCAGAGAACTCAAGATATGAAAAAATAACCTCGAGTCCACTTCACTTGAAATTATATATATATATATATATATATATATATACTATAGTCATCCGCAAACAGATCTGTTTCGCTGTATCATAGCTCATTAGTACGGCTTAGACACCGGTCACTTACTGACCTAGGATTGAAACCCGACCGAATCGGCGGCGTCAGTCGGCGATTCTACTCCTAGGCCACGAGCGTCCAGTAGAAGAAGGCAGGCTTTTTAGCGCATATAAACACGCCCAATAGTAAGAGTACTGCAATTCCTTATCGAATGAGCGATGCGTAAATGCCGGAGTAGCTACTGTTTACAAAGTCTCCCACTCTTCCAGAGTGCTCAATCAGGGTGTGAGAGCGTAAATACTATAGTCATACGCAGACAGATCTGTTTCGCTGTATCACAGCTCATCAGTACGGCTTAGACTCCGGTCACTTCCTGATATATATATATTCTTCATTTGTAAACGAATATATATATTCTTCATTTGTAAACGAATATATATATTCTTCATTTGTAAACGAGTTATTACGCGACCTAGGTTTCTACCATGTGGTGTCTTCAGGCGATTTACAATAACTGATTTTACTGTGAACCATTTTTTTTTAAGAACGCTCACGTAACGGGGAATTTTCATCTATGGTTGTATAAACGTAATAGGTATTTTATGGTATGGTTACACTTAGTCATAATTTCTGTTCTTTCATTCAACAGTTCGTTTTTGTTTGGGAATAGCATAATCTCTAACTTTTCTTCTTGGCACAGTCTACATATTTTGCCACCGTTGTAAGGCTTGACTGTTTTCACTATACTCCACGTTATGTCTGGGTCTTTTCCATATTTTAATTTCAATGGGATTTGAATATATGGATTGGAATCCAACAAAATAATAAATCAAAAGAAAAGAACAAATAGGAAATGTAGAGGTCCGAAGGCGAATTGGCATGGCGAAAGAGGCATTCAAGAAGTTGAGTAAAGTATTAAGAAACAGGAAAATTTCACTAGAAACAACAAGGAGAGTCCTGGATTGCTATGTGATGTCGGTTCTTCAATATGGCAGTGAATGTTGGACAATATCTTCGAAGATGAAGGAAAAACTTGAAGCAGTTGAAATGTGGTTCTACAGAAGCATACTGGATATAAAGTGGGGAATCAGTTCCATATCACAATCACTATACAAATTGACCCCTCACTTTGTGGTCACATCAGTTTCTATACATTTATATTCCTGAGATCCAAATGCACAAATATGCATTCCAGAAGTTGAGTAAAGTATTAAGAAACAGGACAATTTCACTAGAAACAAAGAGGAGAGTACTAGATTGCTATGTTATGTCGGTTCTTCAATATGGCAGTGAATATTGGACAATATCTTCGAATATGAAGGAAAGACTTGAAGCAACTGAAATGTGGTTCTACAGAAGGATGCTGGGGATATCATGGATCGAGCATGTGAGCAATGACGAGGTTTTGTAAAGGATGGAAATAAAAAGGAAATTAATACTGAGCATCAGGAAGAGACAGCTGAAGTTCCTGGGACATGAAATGAGGAAAGAGGGCTTCAAGAACCTGATACTAACAGGCCAGATCGAGGGAAAAAGAGACAGGGTAAAGCAGCGGATAACATATTTGAAGGACCTGATCAGGTGGATAATGGAATGAGGGTTGCATGGTGCAACAGGAGAAAGCGTGCTAAGAGCTACCAGGGGTATAGAGATGTGGAAAGCCATGATCGCTTACGTCCTGAAAAAAACATGGCAAATAGAAGAAGAAGAAGAAGAAGAAGAAGAAGAAGAAGAAGAATCTCAATCTAACATCTTTCAATTTTATGAAACTTCTTCAGAAATCGAGAAAAAATGAAAAACAAAAACAAAAAAGCAATATTATTCTGGTATCTTGCGACTTAGGGTAAGTTTATATTAATCAGATACGTGTTACGTGTATTGAAGCAATTATATGAACGTTTGTTTTTTCTCAAATATAACCGAAAGCGCTCGAATATAACCTAAGTATCCTTAACGCCGGCGGCTTAAAAGACCGCATTCCTCACAACAACTATAAAAATATCGCAACAACAAAACAAAAACTACTGCAAAAGAATAAAAAAAAAAATCCAATTTTATCATTAGACGAGCCGACAAATCAAAGACACATATTTTTGGACAAAGTCGATTACCATAAAAGAAACAAAAAAACAAAAAAAAACAAAAACAAAAAAAACAAAAAAAACAAAAAAACACCGGCAACCACAGATCTAAATTCACCAAATTAAATAAAAACATCACGAAGACCTTAAAGAGATCTAAATAAATCATATCAAATAATTCCAACGTCAGTCTGTCAGTTAAGTGCCATACGTGATACACGCTTTGGGCGATCATGTCTCGAAAGAGACATGACTGATTATGCAGAAGATTATCCCGCAGTAGGTTACCATTACTTTCTGCGGTAGACTGGTTGTCAACCAAGGCTATAGAAGCCAATCTCTCCAACTATTCAACCCATAGCTGGAGGGAGAAGAGATAGATTATATTACATTATTAAGTATAATTAGTGGGGGATCGGTTTATTACTTCATAACAATAGAAAACCGACCCTCCACTTAATGACCAGTAGAAGTTTTAATTGTTTTCAACTATTATATTTAGTTAGTCAGTTAAGTGATTATCCAGCAGTAGGTTGCCATTGCTTTCTGCAGTCGACTGGTTGCCAACCAAGGCTATAGAACCCATTATAATGTATATTTGGGCAGTAATTTTTCTTTTAAACAGGTTTCGTAAAGAACGTATCACTATGGAGAATTTAATAGTCACAGATCGGAAGGGAAAGAGAGACAAGGGAAAACAGTGCATGAAATACTTAATAGGCTTAAGCAAATGAATAGTAGAACAGGAGAAATAACAAGACAAATGTTTTAAGAACTATAAGGGACAGGAAGATATGGTGGACCACGACCGTCTATGTCCTGAAGTGACACTTTATATAAAATATTTATAGGTGAAGATGAGCAAGGGGAATAACTCTAGATTAACTTTTGATTATCTCCCTTAGACAAATTTATTCTAAACTTAAAAAAAGACGGAACTTAAGATTCGGATTTTAAAGTAAATCTTATAGAATTATAAAACAGGAAAGTGAGTTTAAAAATCGCTAATCAAAAGAACTTTTGTTCTACTATAAATAATTATGAATGAAACAAAAAGCAAATTTAATTCTGAGTTAATTTATTTAATAAATCTACTTTTAATCCGTACAATGAATATTGCTGCCGTATATTATTTTAAAATATGGTAGGACCGCCTTTGGCAATAAATACAGCTTCCGTGTGGAATTGGCTCGTACTGTAGGTAGTAGGGGCTGGTTAATGTTTTTTTTTTTTTATTCGGCCATGTGTCATACTTCCGTACAGCTTATAAGTTTGTTTTTTTTTGTTTTTTTTAATCATATCACCCCGAGCAAGGCGGCAATGCCACTGATGTGCAGGGGCTACGTAAGACTGAAGAGATTGGAAAAAAGAAAACCGGAAACCACATCCTAAACAGGAAACAAGGGATGAGCCTCTTCACCTGTTCAATAGATGAGGGTGGAGTGTGAACCGGGCGATAGTTTAGTCTATCTACTCCAATTGAAAAAAGAAAAAAGAAAAGAGTGAAAAGATTGGAAAAGAGAAAGCCAGAAACCACATCCTAAACAGGGAACAAGGGGTGAAATCTAACTGCCACTTCTACTCCAACAATTTCTTTTCTCGCACTTTCTGCCCATGGCACCTCTTTCTGTCTATTTGCTTCCCCCATAGCTACAATCTTCAAAAATTTAAATGCAACATCAGTTACCATCTTCTAACTCCTTGCATCATGTTCATCTTTTATACTTTCTTCAACAACCACTGTACCCTGTCTTTTCTCTCATTGTAGCCCCCTGCGCACCAGTGAAGCTATCGCCCCGCTCGGGGAGAAATAATTAAAAAAAATTAAAGAAAATGGTATTTTACTCTTTTCCAATAAAGCAAAATTTCTCATTTGCAAACCTACCTTTCTCTTTGTCACTGGATTCTTCTTCTTTTTATTCTTCCTCGTCTTCTCGTGTTTTTTCCATTGCTTCGCTATCATTCTTACTCTCTTGAGATTCCCCCTTTTTAACTTTTTTTCTTCTGACGTTTTTCTGGAGCACAGCCCTCTTCAGCCTCGTCATTTTTTATCCAGAATTATCACCAAAAGAATTATCATGTTGTTGCAGAGGACGAAGCGTCCGTTACTAATTTATATTTACGAGTCGACTCGGCGTAACTGGGGTCATGAAATAAAACAAGCAATAAGAAAGACGAAAAGGCGAAAGTAACCAGAAAAACAATATATTAACAAAGGTTACATAGGGTTGAACACATGCATAAAAGTAAGGAAAGAAAAGTTCTTTCCCTTTGTCTGGACAGAAACGTAAAATGTAAGTTATTTTATGTAAAGTCCAGTTTGAATAAAATTTAATGTGCATAGTGTTAATGTCTGTTTCCAATTGGAGTTTTTTTTTAGTGTGGTGTGTGCATGCTGGTGAGAAATAAAAATTTGCGCCACTAATTGCTACCCGCAATTAGTGCGCGTGTGTTTGTGTGAGTTAGGGAAACATGTCTGCTCTTGCCCGGGACAAAATCCTAACTAGCGTACCACGTGACGTTCCCCGCTTTTATTGGCATTCGTTTACGCGGGAACTAAGTTATCATGTGAACGCTGAATGACCATGTGTGTGTGTGTGTGTGTGTGTGCGTGGGTGTCAATGTATCAAACCCTACATTGTCATTAGAAGTTTGGTTTGTGGCAGGTAAAAATGTGTAGAATTGTGTGGAATAGTGTAAGAATAAAATATACATTTTGCATTTAAAATAGAAATTTATTAAAAGAAATGAATAATAAGAATTCGTAGAAATTAATTTTCAGTCAGAATGTTTAGGGTATCAATAGTTGTAGAAAATGTTTTTAATAGTAATGTAGGTACTAAAAATGTCTGCAGAAGTTTTAGAGTTCATGGTTGTGTAGTAGCAGAATATAAGGTTTTTGCTCCTTCCTTTTTTTAGTAGGTCGCGACAGGTTGAGAGAAAGAGAAGGCAAAACAAAGACGTTGTACTTAACACGTTCATTTGGTTGTTGCTTTTGTCCTTTCTAGCGGTGTGGTGTGAAAATGAAGAAAAGAACGTTGGAAGAAGAGGTCGAATGAAACTGTGGCGTGACCTATGTCCGGGTTGGCGTGAAAAAGAAGACAACAAAAATTGACAGTGAGGGCGAGTCAGTTTCTTCTTTATATGGTGAGATGCTGTCAGCTACCGCTTTCGTCTGACTCTGTTGACCAATCACAGAATGTCCTAAAGTAATTAAATCTGGTCATGTGACCTGCTCCAGCGAGCATTTTTATTTTTAGATGTGAAATAACGTCATTATGAATTTTCTGTTTTTAATCTAATCAGGATTCAGGATTTGTTTTTCACACTGACTTGTGAATAGTCATTTGAATCCACTTTTGCGGGTGTGCAATTTTATTTGGGGTTTTTCCCAAAATGTTTTTGTTCTTAATTTCTTATCCCTACAGTACAAAGTTTGAATTGTTTCTAAGGAAATTGTTAAAACAATCTCCAATTCTTTCAATGATGATGTTTGAGGGCATTGACTCCTCACTTGTTTTTCTAAAATAAACCATAAATATTTAATAATATTGAGATTAAGGACTGTGGTTACTAGATAAAAAAAATTCTACTTCACTAGAATGTTCCGCTTGCAATTCAGCTACAACTTTAGCAGTATGAACGTGTGCATTATCATCTTGAAACATGGCATTTTTCTATGGAAACAGTTCCTGAACCATAGGATGAAAAATTATAAAATTAAAATTCTTTAATAGTCCTGACTGTTGATTGGAGGCTCTAGGCAGTGCTTTGTGATCTTCGCTATCTCGCGTAATGAAGGTCGAATTGAACGGGTATGCTTACACATCCTATCATATGAACGCGGGTATCACTCAAGACTCTATCCTAGGCCCTACGCTTTTCCTGATCTTCATCAATGATCTTCCTGAGTGTCCAAGTAGGCATCTATGCAGATGACGCCACAATCTACTCCTACCTCAATATAAAATCAGCCAGGACTGACAAAGTAAACCTCGCTTCAGCTTTTGGAAAGGAGCTCCAATCTGTGATGGGTTAGGTAAGAAACGGCTTGTAATTTATTTTGCTTCCAAAACGAAGCTGTTCTTCTTTACCCGCCATAGAGAAGCTTTCTTAATTTTCATCAGTATGGATTACACTAGTCTCCCTGAAAACAATACACTGC
Organism: Ascarosepion bandense; assembly: GCA_037127315.1. Classification (NCBI taxonomy): domain Eukaryota; kingdom Metazoa; phylum Mollusca; class Cephalopoda; order Sepiida; family Sepiidae; genus Ascarosepion; species Ascarosepion bandense. Next base: position 2,287,790 of record JBBBDQ010001031.1, on the reverse strand, counting down.
GCCTCCTCGGCCTCATTCTCTCAGTCGATCTCAAGTAGATCGACTACACCGAATAGCTACATCTATTGCGAATAAGGCTGGGGCATGTGCCAAGCAAGAAAGTATTTTTTCTCGTCAGAATCTATTTTGCACATTTATAAATCTACCATTCGTCTGTGCATTGAATACTGTTGTCATATCTGGTCGAATGCTCCTGCTATTCATCTCGGGGTTCTCGACAGAATCCAAAGGAGGATCTGCAATGTAATCGGTTTTGACGATTTGGGACTTCGACTTCAGTCATTCTCACCTACTTGACCTGGCTTTTCTTTTGTCTTATTTACAAATATTTTCTCAGAAAATGCTTAACAGTGGCAGTGAAACTAATTTCTGTTTTAATACATTGTATTTAATTTCAGATTTTCTAGTTGAATTATTCACCTATATTGCACATAGGTTGGAATAATCTATGATGACAGGTCTCTAATTTCTATTTAGATACATTGTATTTATTTTCAATTTTTCTAGTTGAATTGTTCCCCTATATTGCATATGATCCATTATTGTACATAGGCAGGAATGATCTATTATGACAGGTCTCTAATTTGTATTTAGATACATTGTATTTATTTTCTATTTTTCTAGTTGAATTGTTCACCTATATTGCATATGATCCATTATTGGACATAGGCTGGAATCATCTATTATGACAGGTCTCTAATTTGTATTTAGATACATCGTATTTATTTTCAATTTTTCTAGTTGAATAGTTCACCTATATTGCATATGATTCGTTATTGTATATAGGCTGGAATGATTTATTATGGCAGGACAGATATAGGGAAAAAGAGACAGGGAAAGTAGCGGATAAAATATTTGAAGGGTCTGAAGGCTGGAATCATCTATTATGACAGGTCTCTAATTTGTATTTAGATACATCGTATTTATTTTCAATTTTTCTAGTTGAATTGTTCACCTATATTGCATATGATCCATTATTGGACATAGGCTGGAATCATCTATTATGACAGGTCTCTAATTTGTATTTAGATACATCGTATTTATTTTCAATTTTTCTAGTTGAATAGTTCACCTATATTGCATATGATTCGTTATTGTATATAGGCTGGAATCATCTATTATGACAGGTCTCTAATTTGTATTTAGATACATTGTATTTATTTTCTATTTTTCTAGTTGAATTGTTCACCTATATTGCATATGATCCATTATTGGACATAGGCTGGAATCATCTATTATGACAGGTCTCTAATTTGTATTTAGATACATCGTATTTATTTTCAATTTTTCTAGTTGAATTGTTCACCTATATTGCATATGATCCATTATTGGACATAGGCTGGAATCATCTATTATGACAGGTCTCTAATTTGTATTTAGATACATCGTATTTATTTTCAATTTTTCTAGTTGAATAGTTCACCTATATTGCATATGATTCGTTAGTGTACATAGGCTGGAATGATTTATTATGGCAGGACAGATATAGGGAAAAAGAGACAGGGAAAGTAGCGGATAAAATATTTGAAGGGTCTGAGCTGATGGATGACAGAACAGGGGCTGCAAGATGTTACAGGAGACAGCGTGCTAAGAGCCACCAGGGATAGGGAGACATGGAAGGCTATGCTCGCCTACGTCCTGAAAGGACACGGAACATAGAAGATGTTGAGCAAATATAGTTACAGTTTCATGGAGACAATGCGTTATTTGGCGGGATCATTTGTCTGAACAAGGCCAGTAAGCTCAAACCCTCGGTCATGATGACTTGCGACTCCGTGCTGGCACTTGGAGTAGATAGACTAAAATATCGCCCGGTTGAAACTCCACCCACGTCTATTGAACAGGTGAAGAGGCTCATCTCTTTTTTTCCTGTTTAGGATGCGGTTTCCGGTTTTTTCTTTTCCAATCTTTTCACTCTTTTCTTTATTTTTTACAATTGGAGTAGATAGACTAAACTATCGCCCGGTTCACACTCCACCCACGTTTATTGAACAGGTGAAGAGGCTCATCTATTGTTTCCTGTTTAGGATGCGGTTTCCGGTTTTCTCTTTTCCAATCATTTCACTCTTTTCTTTACTTTTTTCAATTGGAGTAGATAGACTAAACTATCGCCCCGTTCACACTCCACCCACGTCTATTGAACAGGTGAAGAGGCTCATCCCTTGTTCCCTGTTTAGGATGCGGTTTCCGGCTTTCTCTTTTCCAATCTTTTCACTCTTTTCTTTTCTTATTTTTTTCAATTGGAGTAGATAGACTAAACCATCGCCCGGTTCACACTCCACCCACGTCTATTGAACAGGTGAAGAGGCTCATCCCTTGTTTCCTGTATAGGATGCCGTTTCCGGTTTTATCTTTTACAATCTTTTTACTCTTACGTAGCCCCCTGCGCATCAGTGGCGTTATCGCCTTGCTTGGGGTGATATGATTAAAAAAAAAAGAACAACCATCGGCGACTTTGAACGGGTACCGCCTACCTAATTCCACTCGAAAACCTAATCTCAATGTTTGGTATGGTTTTCAGGCACTTACCAAAACTGCCACACACTGGGATTGCCTCTTCCGGACCGATAACATCAAGAAGTTATTTTTCCTGAATCTCGCTGCTGACCTTGAGCGGGATCTACACTCTGTGGTGAACTGGGGCAAGAAGTGGCTTGTCAACTTCAATTCCTCTAAGACCAAGCTGTTGTCTGTCAACCATTACAGGCAACCTCTTCTGCCTCCCATAAGCATGGACCAGATGATTCTCCCGGAGAGTAATACACTACGCCTCCTCGGACTTACCCTGTCCTCAGACCTCAAATGGAAGCACTATATTGAATCCATAGCAAAATCTACTGCTAAGAAGATTGGGTCACTATATCGATCCAGGATGTTTTTTCCACCTGAATCCATCCTGCATATATACAAGTCAACCATCCGTCTGTGCATGGAGTACTGCTGCCATTTATGGTCAGGTGCCCCTGCCGTTCTCCTCAGTGTTCTTGACAAGCTCCAAAGGAGAGTCTGTAATGTGATAGGTACTGACCTGGCGACTCGACTGCAGCCACTTTCCCATCGTCGAAATGTGGCCTCCCTCTGTCTCTTCTATAAATACTTTCATGGCTTCTGCTCGGATGAGCTTAAGTCACTGATGCCTCCTCAACAGGTGTTTACCCGTGCAACCAGACTAGCAACTGGGTCCCACCCATTCACAGTCAGGTTAGCCAAATGCAGACGACAATTCTACTCCTGCAGCTTCCTCTCTCGCACTTCCCGCCTGTGAAACTCACTCCCGTATTCTTGCTTTCCTGACGGCTACGACCTCCAGAAATTTAAAAGCAAAGTTAATACTCACCTACTAACCACTGGACTCTAGCTCTCTCCCCTCCCCTGTATAATCTTCACTTTCTCTCCGCCCATGTATCTGTCATTGCACCTGCTTTCTCAGCTTTCTATTGTTCCTTTCTAACTAGCTTGTACTCCTCACTCTTTTCTAATTAATCTTTCTACATTTATGTAACCCCCTGCACATCAGTGGCGTTTCTGCCTTGCTCGGGGTGAAATGATTAAGATTAAGAAAAAAACTGACTTTAGTGAAAATAATGCAGAGTTGGCGGGGTCTGCATTATAGATTCGGGTAGATGCATTGCACCGACCCTGATGGTTGATTAAAAAACAATCAAGAAAATATTACCACAAATGTGGTTTCCCTTTATCTCTTCTACAAATATTTTCACGGCTTCTGCTCCGATGAACTTAGCTCACTGGTACCCCCTATATATGAATTTACTCGCGCCACAAATTTTATTCCACCAGCTTCTTTTCTCGCACTTCCCGCTTGTGAAATTCCCTTCTATTTACTTGCTTCCCCGACAATCTGCAAGAATTTAAATGTAAAGTCAATAGTCATCTCCTATCTCACTAACCTTCATCCTCTCTCTCATGCTCCTTTCTCCTTCCACTCCACTCTCATCAGTATTCTCATGATTCTCTTACCCACTTCCTGACCCTCCCTATAACCTGTCACTCTTTCTCATAACTTTCCTCCTATGTAGCCCCCTGCAAAACAGTGGCAGTAAAATGTTGCTTGGGGCGATATGATTATATATAAAAAAATTCTATTGTTATAATGTGGATGTAAAGTGGGGGGATCAATTCTACATTACAATCAACATATAAATTGATCCCTCACTTTATGACCACTATCATATTTCTCTTACCCACTTCCTGACACCCCCATAACCTGTCACTCTTTCTCATAACTTTCCTTCTATGTAACCCCCTGTTAAACAGTGGCAGTAAAATGCCTTGCTTGGGGCGATATGATTATAAAAAATGACCATTGGTTTGGAGGTAGAAGTACTTGCAAAAGAACCATAATAGTTCGTCTAGTTTCCATTTAAACTGTTTCTATCTGCATTAATTCTACAAATCACTTTCGAGGGAATTACGGACAACTCACTGCAATGTCCTTGAAAGTGAAACACGTACATGCATCAAATGCTCACCGCAGGCAATTTTCTGTGACTCACTTCACCCGTCGCTTCACTGAGAAAGCCGCTGATTCTTTAGAAAAACGAAAAAAAAAAAAGAAAGTTTATTGCCGGTCCTGAAATTCTACTTGCATTGGGAAGATCGTTGTACATTTTGTCCGTCTTCTTTATTTTGGCGTTGCGTACACAAAAAGAAATCTTCATGTCATCTTACACTCTTTACTATTTCGATGGTCGCGGAAGGGCCGAAATCTCTCGAATGCTTTTCGCCGCTGCGGGCGTCCAATACGCAGATAAAAGGATCGAATTAAAAAATTGGGACTATTTTAAAAGCAGTGAGTACTGGAATTTATCTACTAAGCTTCTTTTTTATTAAAAAAGGAAAAACAAAAAAAAAGAAAAAAAAAACGTAAAATAAATAAATACATTTGATTAGTTTTTCTTTCATCTGAATTTAGTTTGTTTCTTAACGCAATGTTCATGCAATTTTATTTCCAATAAGTACAGGTTATTTATTGTTCGTAGAAAGAGACATTGAAAATAGACGGAAGTCTGAATCTCTTACATGAAGCATGGTCATTTTTACCAATTTTTTACTAGTTGATCTTTAATCTTAATTTCGTTGCTTTTGTCGTGGAAATAGAAATATATCTAAACTGATTTATAAATGGAACTTTGTCTGTGTGTGTGTGTGTGTTCGTTATCTATAGACCCCGAAACGGCTGAACCGATTTTTTTGAAAACTTACACAGTTGTACAATAAGCGTCTGCGAGTGTTCTTAGCTAGATTTTGTGTCGAGGTACCCCCGATAAATATCGAAAATCGATAATCTAAAGATCAGGTTATAGAAGGAGTGGTCCGATTTTAATTAAATTTGATACACTCATAGACAAAGACATAAGAAACAATATTAAAAAATTTCAAGGTTGCAGTTCCTACAATAGTGCAGAAAATCGATAATATATATAAAAGGCAAGATGTTTATGTCTGTGTCTGTTTATCTGCCTGTATGTCTGTATTTTTTCAGCCCTTTTATTTTAGTTTTTGCTTCGGCTTTGGCTCTAAGTAGGTATAATTGTAGTTCTTAGTCTCAGCCATGATACCATTTACTCAGAGGACTTATTTAGCCTTCAAAATTCAGTTTACGACGAAAAAAACTTATTTGATATCAATACCAGGAAATCGAAATTTGACTTACATCCATTTATTTTTCTTTCAGTCTACGGTTTCGATTTAACTGGAAACAACTATTGCTTTTTAGTCTATCGTGCCAACGTCCAAAGAGTCTGAGCTCCAGGATGATGGATTAGTTTTAAAGCTTTCATTACACCCGAGCAATGCCGGGTTATACTGCTAGTTTCCTATAAATACAGCTTATTTATTGGTCATAGAAAGAGACGTATATTGGAAATAGACGGATATTCTAAGATGTCTGAATCTCTTACATGAAGCATTCTCATTTTTACCAATTTTTTTTTACTAGTTCATCTTTAATCTTAATTTCGTTGCTTTTGTCGTGGAAATAGAAGTAAGAGCTTTAATTTATCCGAATGTTTTAAATGAAACATTGTCTATTATTATAATAATAATCATCATCTTCATTTGATTTCTGCTATGGTCACACTATCTACAAAGTCTGCGGGATGGTCTAAGGTAGGAAGTGATGTGCTGCTATGGCTACATTTCATGATTTGTTTTCCTAACTCCCATAACATCACTTACATGAACAAATCAACCCTTCGTGTGTGGGCTGCACTTTTTTTTTGGGGGGGGGGTGATGCATTTTATGCTTAGAAAGAATCTTTCTTGTTTTAAAATCCATTCGACTGATGTCGTTTAGAGTCCAGTTTACGATGTTGAAACTATATTGGACAACTGGGATTGCAAGGCTATTAATGGCCATAATTCTGTTCTGAGAATTCAATTCAGTTTTTAATATCAGTCGTAGCTTTCTATAGTACTCTTTACGCACTATTTCTTTCATTTTTTTATGGTGAATTCTTTCACTCTCATTTGCACCTAGGTATTTATAAGCTTCTTCTGGCTTTAATTCTTTTATTGTTACAACCGGGTGTAAGCTAATTGAAGATGTTTATTGTAGTTATTATTAATATTATTATTATTATTAATATAGCTATAAAGCTTCTCTATAAAAACACTATCATCTAGCAGTGAAATCTTTTAACACTAAAACTTTAGAGCTATCAAACTTCAGTGTGCCATTATTATTATCATAATTAACAGATAGATAGATAGATAGATAGATAGATAGATAGATAGATATGAACAGACTGAGATAGATAGATAGATAGATAGATAGATAGATAGATAGATAGATAGATAGATAGATAGATAGATTTTTTTAATCGTATCACCCCGAACAAGGCGGAGACGCCACTGATGTACAGGGGGCTACATAACTGTAAAAAGATTAATTAGAAAAGAGTGAGGAGTACAAACTAGTTAGAAAGGAACAATAGAAAGCTGAGAAAGCAGGTGCGATGACAGATACATAGGTGGAGAGAAAGGGAGGGTTATACAGGGTGGGGAGAGAGCTAGAGTCCAGTGGTTAGTAGATGAGTATTGACTTTGCATTTAAATTTCTGGAGGTTGTAGCCGTCAGGAAAGCAAGAATACGGGAGCGAGTTCCACAGGCGGGAAGTGCGAGAGAAGAAGCTGCAGGAGTAGAATTGTCGTCTGCATTTGGCTAACCTGACTGTGAATGGGTGGGACCCAGATGCCAGTCTGGTTGCACGAGTAAAAGACAATTTTTCTATCTTTCTTAATCTGGGAATTTCAGGGGTTTTTGTCAATGTGTTGTTTTGTTCCTTCTTTTATCATTCCAAGCGCACCTACTATCAGTGGTGCAATTCTTGTTTTCAATTTCCACATTTTTTTAATTTCAATTTTCAACTTTTAATTCTTTGATAGTTTCAATCTTTCTGTCTTAATATTATTATTATTATGTTGTCATTTTTCATCATATTTCGATTTCTGCTATGGTCGTACTACCTACCAAGTCGGCGGGAAAACCTAAGACAGGTTGTAGTGTGTTGTTATGACCCCATTTCATGTTTTTTATATCTCCCCTAACATTCCTGTCGTTACATAGACAAAGTTCTCCTTTGTGTGTGGGCATGTACTTAAGACAATTTTTTGTATATCTCTTAAGCTGGGGTTTTTAGGGATTCTTTCAATGTGTTGCTTTGTTTCATTTTTTATCATTCCAAGTGCACCTACTATCAGTGGCACAACTCTTGTTTTCAATTTCCACATTTTTTCTATTTCAATTTCCAGGTCTTTATATTTTAACAGTTTTTCAAATTCCTTGATTGCTATGTTACAATCCGCTGGACAAGCCATATCAATTAATAAACAAGTTTTTTCATTCTGGTTTTTAACAATAATGTCCGGCCTATTTGCTTCAATTTTTCTTAATTTCTTTTTTGTCTTATTATCTTTTTTTTAAATTTTCCTTTCATCTTATTCCTGTTGATTTTTATCACAGCGTTCTGGTCGATTTTTTCCCCGAATCATACTGCTCTTTAATGGACCCACAAAGAAATATGCGTTGTAGATGGACCTAATAGTGTTGAACATGTCAGAGTTTCTTTGATGATATATTGTCATTATTATTTCTTTTAAATGGACATCATAGTCTTAAGTTGTTCGAATATTTTAAATGAGGCATTGACATTATTATTAAGTTTTGACTAGCTTTTTTAGCCATTTTATTTTTGTTTAGGCTAATTTATTTATGATACATATTGTTTAATTAATGGTGACAGACGTAATACTCTGACTTTTTAGAGGAAGCATTGTCAATAATTCTTTACTGGGATTTATTTTCATTTTATTTCTATGGCTTTTACTGTAACTTACGATCTAAGTTGCCTGTTTAATATGAGTAGAAATAACAATGCATTGTAAATGGAAGTATTGATCTTAGTTAATAGTCTAAAGTTGTCGAAATTTCTCAGATGAAGCATTGATATTATTTATCTATACATCTGAGATGAGGTAGTATTTACAGTATTTATATTATTCGGACTATTGTCCTCATCTTTGTTGCCATTTTTACAATGTTTAATAATAGATCATTCTATTTGTCTATATTTCTGAGATGATGTAGTATTTACAGTATTTACATTATTCGGACTATTGTCCTCATCTTTGTTGCCATTTTTACAATGTTTAATAATAGATCATTCTATTTGTCTATATTTCTGAGATGAGGCTGTATTTACAGTATTTACATTATTCGGACTATTGTCCTCATCTTTGTTGCCATTTTTACAATGTTTAATAATAGATCATTTTATTTGTCTATATTTCTGAGATGAGGTAGTATTTACAGTATTTACATTATTCAGACTATTGTCCTCATCTTTGTTGCCATTTTTATGATATTTAATAATAGATCATTTTATTTGTCTATATTTTTGAGATGATGTAGTATTTACAGTATTTAAATTATTCGGACTATTGTCCTCATATTTGTTGCCATTTTTACGATGTTTAATAATAGATCATTCTATTCGTCTATATTTCAGAGATGATGTAGTATTTACAGTATTTACTTTTTTCGGACTATCGTTCTCATCTTTGTTTCTATTTGTACGACATTTCGGCCGTTGTATGCTCCGGCGTTCTTTAGGTGCTAGGAATTTCGAACTGAACCCTTTATTACGAGCACTACGGTATATAAATCTCATTCCATGTGCGAAGCCACTTCTGCTGGCCATGAGTTATCTCCCTTTAAAGTAAGTCTCTAAGTTATTTGTTAACCATTGCTGTAGCTTGGTATTGAACTCCCAACTCTTCGGGTCAAATCGTTGGAACTGACCAACGTATATAATCATTGTCCTTGAGAACAACATGTGAATTTCTGAGACTTATCAACCTAATGTCTCACTAACCAATTTTTTTTAACAGGGTTTATATTGTAATTTTTTGACGCTAATGATTTTATCTCTCACTCCGTATTACATATGCTTGGCTACAAAAATTTCCCAAGCCGACCAAGTAGAGAAATGAATACGATATGGAAACCAGTAATACGGGGTGCTAGAGAAAATCATTAGCTTCAAGGATTGCAATATGAACTCTGGTAAAGAAATAATTACTGAGACATTAGGTTTATAAGTTATAAAATTCAGGACAGATTGGGTTCTATAGCCTTAGCTGGAAACCAGTCTTTGTCTATGAGTGTATCAAATTTGATTAAAATCGGATCCTTAACCCGATTTTTTCGATTATCGATTTTCGATATTTATTGGGGCTACCTCGACACAAAACCTAGCTAAGAACACTCGCAGACGCTTATAGCACAACTGTGTAAATTTTCAAGAAAATCGGTTCAGCCACGGTTCAGTAACGGACACACACACACACACACACACACACACACACACACACACACACACACACACACACACACACACAGAGTTCCATTTATAAATAAGTTTAGATTTCTTTTACAAGATCTTGCTTCATATGGTTGTCTTGCGTTTTACTGTAACATCCAGATCATTTTACTATCGATCTATATTACGTATAGATGCATTCAGAGATATAGAAAAGCATAGTAAATAGTCGTAGGTACGGAAATGCAGAATAAACCATCGTTTTTATAGAAAGATATAGTAAATAGTCGTAGGTTGAGAAATGCATAAGAAACTGTCATTAATATAGAAATACATAGTAAATAGTCATATGTATAGAAATGCATAGTAAATAGTCATATGTATAGAAATACATAGTAAATAGTCATATGTATAGAAATGCATAGTAAATAGTCATATGTATAGAAATGCATAGTAAATAGTCATATGTATAGAAATACATAGTAAATAGTCATATGTATAGAAATACATAGTAAATAGTCATATGTATAGAAATGCATAGTAAATAGTCATATGCATAGAAATACATAGTAAATAGTCATATGTATAGAAATGCATAGTAAATAGTCATATGTATAGAAATGCATAGTAAATAGTCATATGTATAGAAATACATAGTAAATAGTCATATGTATAGAAATACATAGTAAATAGTCATATGTATAGAAATGCATAGTAAATAGTCATATGTATAGAAATACATAGTAAATAGTCATATGTATAGAAATACATAGTAAATAGTCATATGTATAGAAATGCATAGTAAATAGTCATATGTATAGAAATACATAGTAAATAGTCATATGTATAGAAATACATAGTAAATAGTCATATGTATAGAAATGCATAGTAAATAGTCATATGTATAGAAATACATAGTAAATAGTCATATGTATAGAAATGCATAGTAAATAGTCATATGTATAGAAATACATAGTAAATAGTCATATGTATAGAAATGCATAGTAAAAGTGTTACATATATAAATACATAGTAAATGGTCGTAGGTAGAGAAAATAAATATATAGAAATCTATTGTAAAAATTCATAGATATATAAATACATTTAAACTTATTTATAAATGGAACTTTGTCTGTGTGTGTGTGTGTCTGTATGTGTGTATGTCTGCTACCTATAGACTCCGAAACCGCTGAACCGATTTCCTTGAAAATTTACACAGTTGTACTATAAGTGTCTGCGAGTGTTCTTAGCTAAGTTTTGTGTCGAGGTACCCCCGATAAATATCGAAAATCGATAATCTAAAAATCGGGTTATAGAAGGAGTAGTCCGATTTTAATCAAATTTGATACACTCATAGACAAAGACATAAGAAACGATATTCAGAAGTTTCATGGTTGCAGTTCTTACAATAGTGCAGAAAATCGATAATATATATATATAAAAGGCAAGATGTTTGTGTGTGTGTCTGTTTATCTGCCTGTATGTCTGTATTTTTTCAGCCCTTTTATTTTAGTTTTTGCTTCAGGTTTGGCTCTAAGTAGGTATAATTGTAGTTCTTAGTCTCAGCCATGATACCATTTACTCAGAGGACTTATTTAGCTTTCAAAATTCAGTTTACGACGAAAAAACTTATTCGATATCAATACCAGGAAATCAAAATTTGACTTACATCCATTCATTTTTCTTTCAGTCTATGGTTTCGCTTTAACTGGAAACAACTATTACTTTTAGTCTTTCGTGCCAACGACCAAAGTGTCTGAGCTCCAGGACGATGGATTTGTTTTAAAGCTTTCATTACACCCGAGCAACGCCGGGCTATACTGCTAGTTTACTATGAATTTCATTCGGAAAAAGGAATCAGCAATATTATCGGTCTTGATCTAGCTGCTCGGCTTCAGTCACTTTACCACCGCCGTAAAATTGTCCCTCTGTGCTTTTTCTATAAATACCTTCATGGTGGTTGTTCGGGTGAACTCTTCGTAATAGCACTCAGCATTTTTTAATTTAATCTCAGTACTAGACTAGGATGAGCGTTGTGGTGCAGTTGATACCGAATGGGAACGATAAATCGGTGTGCCGAGTTCGAATTCCAGTTAAATTCCTTGCATTTACTTACAAGCAAATACCCTTGGGAAAGGTATTAATCCGTCTCTTTCCTCCAGTTATTGGTTAAATAATAGCTTCTATAGCCTTGGCTGGCAATCACTCTACCAAAGAAAGCCATGCTAACCTACTGCGGGGTCATCTTCTACCCTGTCAGTCATGTCTCTTTCGAGACATGATCGTCCAAAGCGTGTAACACGTATGACACTTAAATGACTGACTGAATATAATAGTTAGAAACTTAATTAAAACTTCTACTTGGCATAAAGTGAGGGATCGGTTTTCTATTGTTATGAAGTAACAAACTGATCTCTCACTTAATATAATAATGTAATATAATCTACTGCTTCTCCCTCCAACTATGAGTTAAATGCTATGACACATTGGGTTCTATAGCCTTGGCTGGCAACCAGTCTGACGCAAAAAGCAATGGTAGGTGACCTCGGGATAATCTTCTGCTCAGTCAGTCATGACTCTTTCGAGACATGATCGCCCAAAGCGTGTATCATGTATGGCGTTTAAGTGACTGACTAGACTAGCGTCGGGATCTCATCAAGTTACAGTTTAACTGGTTAAGTTCAGCCGTAAGTTCTATGCTAAAAGTTCCTTTTCTCGCACTTCTCGTTTGATGAAACTTCATTCCAGCTCCATCTTTTCCAGCCAGATTTGATCTGCAAAACTTTAATTGCAGTGTCAATCGCTGTTTACTCTACTCCATATTACATTTTCCCCACCCAAATGCTTCTGTTCCAAATGGTTTCAGACCCGGTTAACCCCTGTGTCTAAATATCATCCATGAGTGGAGATAACGATTAAAAAAAAATAAACACATGTTTTATCATTTTTCTTTCAGAGATGCCTTGTTTGATGGTGCCAGTGTTAGAGATCGATGGCGACATGATGATTCCTCAGAGTATGGCCATTGCTAGGTACTTAGCCAGAGAATTCGGTAAGGAACTGCTAATTAGTTGTAAAATTACGTCGATACTGACTGCTCTTGTTACAATTCTCAAAGTGTTGGACATTGGGGTGTCTGTGAAGCAACATTTTCGGACTTCAACTTTTATCCGTTCCTCAGAGTAGAACCATTGCTAGGTACTCAGCCAGAGGATTCGCTAAGGAGCTGCTAATTAATTGTGAAAGTACGACGAAACTAATTGCTGCTGTTAAAGTTCTCAAAGTATTGCATATTACTGTTCCTGTTAAGTAGTTCTGTCAGCGTTGTGATCGTTTTATGACACGGTGCGTTGTCATGGTGAAGGATCACTTCTTTCTTTTTAATTTGTGATCGTTTTTGTCAATTTCTTCCTTCAAACGCAACAATAATGCTATATAATATTCGCTACTGATGGTTCTTTCTTTCTCAAGGTAATCGACGAACAATATACGGAGGCCAAAACCTTACCTGTTGATGTTTGCGTCTTTGGTCTCTTTGGAGGGCTTTCACATGCTGCTGTCCACTCAGCTGACTGCCGATTTGACTCCGAAGTGAAATGGTGGATCCATGTTTCATTTATTGTCACATGTTTACGCAAAAACTCCATGTTGCGTTGAAACAGTTGCAAACAACACTCTGATTTGTCGACGCGTTGGTGTTTTTGATCGACTGTGAGCTAACGCGGCACCCACTTTGAACATAGCTTTCTTATTGACAAATATTTATGCAAAATGTTGAATACACTGCCTTCTGATATATTTGACTCCTCTGCTTTTTCATACAGCTTCAATTTACGATCGGCCAAAACGAGTTTGTAGATATTTTTTTGGTGTTTTCCGGGACAACTGCTGATTTTGGGCGACCTAAGCATTCAGCATCATTTATGTCTGTACGACCGCATTTAAAGTCAGCATACCACCTCTTAACCGTTGTTTCCGACAGGGGAGAGTCCGAATAACACTTATCATGCCATTGCTTTGCTTGAAAAGTATATTTCCCATCAAAAAGCAATGCTTTATCAACACACGAAATTCAGATTTTTCCATTGTTTTCAAAATTTTAAAACAGTAGCTTCACTTAAATAACTGCAGTTTGTAAACTAAAAATCTGATTGGGCCCACATTTTGTCACGTGTCATTTGAATGGTAGTACTTTATAAAAATCACATGGATATTTTTATTAGTAGCAGCATTTATATGTCAGGCCTGCGACATATTGAGTGATGTGTTAGTTATGAATTCACATATCCTTGAAAAAACTAATTATATAAGGTATACTACTACATGTTTGTCAAGAAGAATAGCGTTGCACCTCTCTGACCATAGTTGAATTAAGGACTCATTTAAACATGTACAAAAACCTACTGAACTCCATCTACAACACACTTGCAATAAATACAATTATAATAGTCTCATCCAAAGGTAAAAAATAAAGACTAATAGTAAACCACAAAAAGCCAACACTCAGTAGCTTCATCTATGAACACGGCCACAGTGTGCTGACCTTTGTTTGGGAATAAAGTTCTCATAATTTTAGGAACGTATAAAATTCTACACATTCAATTAAAACTAAAATTTTAATCGCAGTACCTTCTAAGTCGTCATTAATAAAACTTGTATTAAACAGGGATTGCTGAAAAATACACAATATATATATATATATATATATATATATATATAATTATATTGTTTTTTTTTTAAAATTAAAGTTACATTGCGACACAGAAATTTCTATGTTTCGAGATTTCTACCTCGTCATTAGGCAATTTAAATCATAGTTGTGAAAATGATTTTCATTTAAATATAAGAAACAATACGTTTGTTATTTATAGATAAGGGAAGACATAAACATGATTGTGTGTGTTCAATTTAACTAATCAGAATGAAGATTCACTTTAGATTTGAAAAAAGTATATATTTTTGCGGAATACGTGATTTCTTGTTCTAATATTAACGGCCAGAGTATCAACTTAATTTTCAAAACCCCTTTCTAGACCCTATTTCTGTTGATATATTCATTATTGTTACAAAATATTTCTTTCTATTTTTAATTAAAAATTTAATTTGATTATATTTTGCTCAACAATATTTCTGTATTGAGCACTTTTATAAAAAAAATAAATCCCTGGAGAACTCGGAATTGTAAACCTGTTGGTTCTCATCATCTGGATTCATATATATATAGCATTTGAGATTTGAAAAAGAAATCCCTCGATCGGCGGTCGAGAGCAAGGGAAAATTTACTCGCTCTAAAATCGTTTTACTCGATCGACTCAATTTTCTTATTAGTCACCTTTAGGTAAGCATAGCGGGAATCACTGAAGGAAAACAAAAAATGAATTTTTAATTGAAATTTGAAACGTGTTAGAAAGAATTAATTTTTTTTAAATTAATCACAACAAAATTGGATCTTTCCTCTGAATAAAAGCATAAATATTTTCATGCCAAAAAATTTGTTTCTCTTAAGTTTGAGCCATTTTAATATCATGATGTATTGTTTTTTTTGGGCAATTTAGTGAAGGTACTTAAATTCGTAGTTTCTTTCTTCTGTTTGACTACAACATCCACCTCATAGAGGATAAAAAATAACAAATTTAATTTTCTCAATGATTTTCTGTAAAACAATTACTTACTTGTATAATTTGTTTTTCAATGCGTGGTTGAAAGAAGTATGTTTACTTTTTTCTTACTTTCGAACGTTCGTTTTTACTTTTCAGAAGCGGGAAGGAAATATAGGATAATATTTTCCAAATGAGTTTCTGAAAATCTGTGAGAGTCTTTAATCTGGGCGACAGAGATATTTTGGCTCCACTCTGTCAACCTCGACAGACATGGTTTAGAGGCTCAAGAAATTAGCGTGTATTTAATATATAAAACTTTATGTAAACAAAAACATCAGAAAAGAGGACAAATTACGAAATAGTAGATAAAAAAACAAACGTTGAAACAGATAACAGGAAGAAAAAACAATATATATATATACATATATATACTTGTTTATAAAAGGAACTTTGTGTGTGAGTGTATGTGTGTGTGTGTGTCAATTACATATAGATTCCGAAACGGCTGAACCGATTTTCTTTACAATTTACACAGTTATACTATAAGCGTCTGCGAGTGTTCTAAGCTAGATTTTGTGTCGAGGTACCCCCGATAAATACCGAAAATCAATGATCGAAAAACTCGGGTGATAGTAGGAGTGGTCCGATTTTAATCAAATCTGATATACTTATAGACAAAGATATAAGAAACGATATTCAAAAGTTTCAACATTGCAATTCTTACAGTAGTGCAGAAAATCGATAATATATATATATATATATATATATATATATATATATATATATATATATATATATATATAAAAGGCAAGATGTTTGTGTGTGTGTTTATCTTCCTGTATGTCTGTATTTTTTTCAGCCCTTTTATTTTAGTCTTTGCTTCGGGTTTGTCTCTAAGTAGGTATAATTGTAGTCCCTAGTCTTAGCCATGATACCATTTACTCAGAGGACTTATTTAGCCTTCAAAATTCAGTTTATGACGAAAAAAACTTATTTGATATCGATACCAGTAAATCAAAATTTGACTTCCATCTATTCATTTTTTTTTTCAGTCTACGGTTTTACTTTAACGGGAATCAGCTATTGCTTTTTAGTCTATCGTGCCAACGTCCAAAGTGTCTGAGCTCCAGGACCATGGATTTGTTTTAAAGCTTTCATTACACCGGATTAACCCCGGGCTATACCGCTAGTATATATATATATATATATATATATATATATATATATATGTATATATATATAAAGTGCGATTGGTAAATTGTCGCAATTGTTTTATTATTTCAAATATTCTTTTGGCTGAGTCTGAGCTCCAGGACCATGCATTAGTTTTAAAGCTTTTATTACACCCGATCAACGCCGGGCTATACTGCTAGTATATATATATATAATGAATTATTTTGGACATTATTTTTACCCATACTCGTATTTAAGTAGATATTCTGTTTTTAATTAAACAGTATTTTATATTTATATCTACCGGCCTGATTATATCACGATAAATTTTATTGCGAAAATGTGTGCTATCCAGCAGGATTCGAACCTGCAACCCCTATTTGATCTGGTACTGTCTTAACCACTCGACCATGAATAGCCTCTTGATCAGACGAGGTTTTTATCATGCTTATATAACACAATTTTCGATCTACCATAAACAAACCATATCTGCTCTGAATGTATCGTAATGTCAACAAATGTAAACATGTTACGGAAATTAACGAATTTTAACGAAACTTGGTTATAAGCAACCGACAATTTGTAATGAATTATTTTGGACATTATTTTATTCATTACAAATTGTCGGTTGCTTATAACCAAGTTTCGTTAAAATTCGTTAATTTCCGTAACACACACACACACACACACATATATATATATATATATATATATATATTAAAAAAGGATTAATTCAAAGATGTTGAATGGCCATTTCGATATGAAGATCCCCACGAGGGACGACACATCACCTCAGCAACAAAAAAAACCTTTCAGAAACTGGAGAAAAATGAGTCTACTTTTCCTTTTTAAATAGATTGCAAAGAAATTAAAAAATAAATAATAAAATAAAATAAAATAAAATAAAAATAAAAATAAAGGGAAAGAAAAAGAAAAGGAAAAAAAAAAGAAAAAGATAGAATAAAATCAAATAAATAAGAAAAGAAAAAAAATTGACATCGGCTGGGTTCGCAAAAAAAAGGGGAGAATGTAACTAAAAATTAACAGACAGCCGTGTTAAATCGACGTAAGTTAAAGCAACACGGAAAAAAGGTGGTAAGAGAGATAACAGAAGGAAGGGAGGGAAAAAGAAAGAAACTAAAGAAAAAAATTTTTTTAAATATTACAGACGCTGGACAAATTCAAAAACTAATTTCCCCAAAACGTTGAAGTATTAGAAAAAGGCCTTTACTTAAAAAGGCATAATTATTAATAAAAGGGAATAAAAAGATATAGGATTTAAAATAAAATTATTTTAAAAAAAATTAGGTCATTTGAAATTAAACTAAATAAAGACAACACTAGGTAAAAAAAAAAAAAAAAAAAAAAAATTAATTACAATTATTATATATATATATATATATATATATATATATATATATATCGGGTATTCTGTAGCGGATCACTTGATAAATAATCCGACCTGTGTTATAGATTTCAGTGTGAACCGTTTCTCTTTTGGCTAGAGTACACTCGTTATTCCGTCTGAAGGTATTGGGGACGCTGTTCATCAAGTCCAGGCGACCCTCTCTTTGTAAACAAAGAGATTGTTTTCTTAGGCTTGCTTTACTGTGTCTGTAGCATCTTTAGATGTTAAAACTTTCATTATTTTTCCCCTGTTCATTCATTCACGCCATCCGCAACAGAGTTTCTTTTCATAATTTGTTTCCCCGTTAACAGTTTTGACGAGAGGGGACAAAACTGTTCGACTGGTGTTTTTTTTGTTTTAAGATTTATCATGGCCTATAGAAAACAATTTCTTGCCTTTAACGCCATAGTACGTTTATGTATCGTCAAAAACTTATTTAAATTATATATATATATATATTGTTTCGCCGTATCACAGCTCATCACTACTGTTAAATTCCGATTGCTTTTTTACCCAGGATTGAAACCCGACCGAAATGGCGTCAGTCGGCGACTCTACCCCTGGGCAATGGGCGTTCGGTGGAAGTAGGCAGACTTTTTACCGCATATCATTATACGCGCCCAATAGCTAGAGCACTCTAATTCATTTCACTGAATGAGCGATACATACATGCCAGAGTAGCTACTGTTTATCAAAGTCTACTATTTTTCCATAGTGCTCAATCAGAGTCTGAGAACGTAAATATTGTCATCCGCAGACAGATCTGTTTCGCCGTATCACAGCTGATCAGAACGGTTAGACTCCGTTTGCTTTTTATATAGCTTTTGCGTACATATGTGGTATTGGATAAAGCATGGATCCACCACTTCACTTAAATCGGCAGTCAGCTGAGTGGACAGCAGCAGGTAAAAGCCGTCCAAAGCGACCAAAGACACAAACATTAGTAGGCAAGATTTTGGCCTCCGTAATATGAGATACGCAAGGTATTTTGTTTATCCATTAGGTTGAAAAAGAAAGAACCATGAATAGCGAATTTTAAATAGCAATATTGTTAAGTTTAAAAGTTAGAAATCGCCAAAAATTGGCTACAAATGAAAAAGAAAAGGTCATCTTTCACCAAGACAACGCACCGTGTCACAAGTCAATCGCAACGGTGGCAAAACTACACGAATTGCACTTTGAATTGCTTCCCCATCCACCCTATTCTCCAGATTTGGACCCCAGCGACTACTGGCTGTTTGCAGACGTCAAAAGAATGCTTTTCACTTTTTTTCTTTTAATCATTTTACCTCGAGCAAGGTGGAAGTGCCACTGATGCGCAGGGGCCTACATAAGTGTAAAAAGATTAATTACAAGAGAGTGAAGAGGAAGACGAATCAGTTAGAAAGGAGCAGAATACAGGCGTGATGACAGTTTCAAGGTGGAGAGGAAGGAAAGGATTTACGGGGTGGGGAAAGAGCTAGAGTTAAGTGGTTAATAGATGAATATTGACATTGTATTTAAATTCCTGGAGGTTGTAGCCGTCAAGAAAACAAGAATATGGTAGCGAGTTCCACAGGCGAGAAGTGCGAGAGAAGAATCTGCAGGAGTAGAATTGTCGTTTGCAATTGGCAAACTGAGAATGGGTGGGACCCAGTTGCCAATCTGGTTGCAGGAGTAAACACCTGTTTAGGAGGCACCAGTGACTTAAGTTCGTCCGAGCAGAAGCCATGAAAATATTTATCCAGGGAAAAAGATTTGGCTCCAGTGAAGAACTGATATCGCAAACTGAGGAATGTTTTGATGTCAAATCGTTCTACAAAAAAGGCATCGAATTGTTAGAGAAGCGTTGGAATCAGTGTATCACCCTGGAAGGAGACTATGTTGATAATTGAAGTCGAATTTTGTTTTATTAGTTATGCCCGGGATTTATTGAGTGATGTGGTGGATCTATGTTTCATCCATTGTCACATATTTACGCAAAAACTCCTTGTTGGGTTGAAACAGTTGCAAACAACGCTCTGAATCGTCGACACGTTGTTGTTTTTGATTGACTGTGAGCAAACCCGGCACCCAATTTGAACACAGCTTTCTCATTGACAAATGTTAATGCAAAATTGTTTCTCCATATTACTGTTAATTTGCCTTGCATATATTATTTGGATGTTTTATGTTATTTTTCTATGTTGTTTTCCTTCATTTGCAAACTTTTTCAATTCTGTTTGTTGGGAAATTCTATTATTTATTTTACAGTTAAGTTAACCATGGCCAGTCAGTCTACAATTGTACTCTTGCTTTGCTTTATCATTGCTATTTTACCTTGCATATATTGTTTGTTTGATATATATATATATATATATATATATATATATATATATATATATCTTTTTTTTATCTTGTTCTGTTTATTTACTGTTGCTTATCGTAAATTTGTTTGCTGGATAGTTCTTCTAGGGGTCCACACTGTTAAATAATTTTGTATTAAATTTTCAAGAAAAAAATGTATAAATTAACTTTCATCATATGGTTAGGTTTATTGCAATTCTGATAATCGGTTTTTGAAGCAACAAACGCTGCCAAAGATGGAAGGAATTGAAATACCGAGAATTTCCGTTTATTTAACAAACTGTTTTTTGTTCCTGTGGTGGTGTTTTAACGTAACTGAAGACGGAAACAAAACCTCTTTAATAGGCTTTACAGAACTAATTTCGCAACACAAGAGCATGCAGTAAACGCAAGAGCAGGTAAACAAAATGCCGAAGAAAGAAAAGAACTCAGCCTTTTTAAAGGAAAAGGAACGTGTGCAAAATCACGTGCAATAGAAATTTTTACGAAAATATAACAATCTCCCCCCACTAGTAAGAGAGATTGCAAGGTGGGTGTATATATTATTTTATTTATTTTATTTATAAGTCCAGTCGCTGAACTGGTCTACGAATCCTGCTAGACCGCCGCGGGGGCAGTTCACTATTCGAAGGACTGGCAGGTCTCTGGGAAGGCTGATTCTCTATTTCCTCCGCATTAAGTGTAGTGTCAACTGGACTTGTTTCAATCAAACGGGCCGGGTCTGCATTTGCAAGGTCGGGTCGAGTATTCTCAGCAGGACCCTGATGTTCATCAGAGCGTGGAAAGCGAGCCAAATGTCTTAGCGTCACTGAATCCTCCCGGCCGTCATCATGCCGTATTCTTGCATGAGTAGGGTTGGCCTCGAGGAGTTCCACCACCTCTACGATCGGGTCATACTTGCTCCTGTTGCCGAACCGTTTCAGCAGTACCCTTCCAGGTTCGCAGAGCCAAACAGGTAAGGCAGTACCGGTAGAAGAGCGCCTTTCAAATTTGAACAAGCGTTCGTGGGGAGTCACATTTGTACTAGTGCATAGTAGGGAACGAATAGAATTTAAAACATCGAGCAGAACGTCCTTCCAAGCACTAAGGGGTAACCGTTTAGATTCCAAGGCCAATAATATTGAGTGCCAAATAACGCCGTTGTAACGCTCGCACTGACCGTTGCCTCTTGGGTTGTATGCAGTGGTGTTACTGCACCCAACACCAAGTCTCGTCAGGAAATTTCTGAACTCCTCGGACACGAACGACGTTCCTCTATCAGAATGGATGAAAGTGGGGAGTCCAAAAATAGAAAAAATATTCGTCAAGCACTTGATTGCGGTTTGCGAAGAACAATCACGGCACGGGAATGCAAAGGGAAATCGACTGTACTCATCGACGATAGTAAATAGGTAACGACATCCTTTCGATGATGCCGGGACAGGCCCTTTGAAGTCTACGGAGAGGCGCTGAAAGGGAGCAGTAGAGCGGATTAGCGTATTATTAGTAGGGCTGGAAAATTGAGGTTTTATTTTTGCACAAGTTGTACACTCGGATGTCACGCGCCGAACTTCATCAATTGAGTATGGCATATTTTGTGATCGTATAAAGTGCCAAAAACGTTGAACCCCAGGGTGTATTAATGAACTGTGTATGGTCCTTAGCACCTCCAAGGAGGAAGCAGCAGCACCACACACTCTCGACAAAGCATCGGCAACGGTGTTTTCACTTCCGGGACGGTGTTTTATATCGTACGAGAACGGGAGAAGCTCCATTTTCCACCGAATGATTTTATCATTTTTAATTTTTCCTCGGTTAGCTGGCTTATACATAAAAGATACGGCTTGCTGGTCTGTTATGATAGTAAAGTGCTTCCCAACAAGGAGGTCCCTCCATTTTCGGACACATTCAACTATCGCGTAAGCCTCTTTTTCAACTATGTGTAGTCGTATTTCAGATGGGTTTAATGATCGGGAAAAGAATGCTACAGGCCTATCAGCCTGTAGGAGAGTGCCTCCTATAGCTTTCTCTGAGGCATCGGTTTCAATAGTAAATGGTAGTTCGTCGTCGATAACCTTTACAGATGATTCGGCAACGTCTTTCTTAAGTTTTTCGAAAGAATTCACAACTATAGGAGGCATGGGAAATTGTTTATTTTCAACCAGGGGACGAATTTTGTGTGAATACTTAGGTATCCATTTCGCGTAGTAAGAAAACATACCAAGGCACCTCTTTAACGAATTTGAATCCGAAGGAGGAGGCATTTGCAAAAGAGGTTTCAAACGCTCAGGGTCAGGTTGAATAGTTCCGTCACAGATTTGGTATCCAAGCAAATTGATAGAACGAAGCGAAAACTTTGATTTTTCTCGGTTTATTTCGAGGTTGTATGTTGAGGCAGCCTTTAAGAAACGTTCCAAGTTAGCGTCATGCTCCTCTTGAGTTTTACCACAAATAGTAATGTCATCAATGTAAGAAAAAGTTCCGGATAACTTATTTTCAGAAATAAAGGAATTCATAAATCGTTGAAAGGCAGAAACCCCATTAGTGACACCCATGGGTATTCGTTTGAATTGATACAAACGATTTCCAGCTTGAAAAGCCGTGTAAGGCCGATCTTCGGGACAAATTTCGATCTGGTAGTAAGCTTTAGACAAATCAATCGTACTAAAAATATGATACTGGGCAATTTGGTTTACGAGATCCTCAATCCGAGGCAAAGGGTACGCGTCAAGTAGTGTGAAACGGTTAATGGTTTGGGAAAAATCAACCACCAATCGTTTCTTTCTATTAGGCGACGAAGTCACAACAATTTGCGCACGCCACGGTGAATAGCTGGTTTCAATGACATCGTCTTCAAGCAGTTGAAGAATTTCTTTTTCAATAAATCGGGCATCCTCCGCACGGTAGTTTCGGGATTTAGTAGCAATGGGTCTGCAATCAGGGGTCAGGTTTCGGAACAATTTTACAGGGGCGCAACTGATCCTGGTTAGCGCGCAGATTTTTAAAACTTCCTGAGATCCACCAAAAGAAATAGTAATACCCCGGTGTAGTTTCAAAAACGGCATTCCGAGTATAATGTCCATACAGGAGTCAGGAAGCACAGTAAGGTCAATCTCTTTATATTCGCAACCATTGAAGAAAACGTTCTCGGTGCAATATTCAGACAGTTTAAGGGAAACGGCGGATGATGCCATAGAAATTACGGAGTTCCGTTTTAAAGTGGGCAGTCTCATTTTTTTGACAATACGGGCACTGATAAAATTATCAGAACTGCTGGTGTCTATAAGGGCAGTTAACTTTTTCCCTTTTAACTCCACAGTTTCGGTGATAGGAGGGCAACTATCACCACCTTTAGCACGGGCCCCTATGATAGCAGAAGAAGAACGTGAATGTGTCGGTAGAGTAGAACGGCAAACTTTAGAAAAATGTCCGAGTTTACCACAGCTTCGACATACCTTATTGCGGGCAGGGCAGAAGCGGCGGTCGTCCTTAAAGTGACGTCTCCCTCCACAGTTGTAACACTTGCCACGAACAGGAAGGGCAGCAGAGAACAGTACAGAGTCACACTTCATTGGAGAATCAGTTAGAGCAGAATTTTTAGAAATACCAGTGGCCTCCTCGGCAGAATCGGTCAACACATTTTTAGTTCCAGTAATAGAAGTAACGGCGGCTGCTCCAATCTGGGTGGCATACGATTCCGCGCGAAAGTGAGCTTGTTCTAAAGCCCTAGCACATTGAGTAGCTTCTGCGAGAGTTAGAGTGTCAGTTTCAAGGAGCCTAGCACGTATCAATGAGGACCGAAGACCACGAATAAATGCATCACGGACAGATTCATCCCTGTAAGTGGTGGCCGTTACGTCTTTAAAGCAACAGTCAGCGGCAAGTCGATTCAAGGCCTGAAGGTATTGGTCGACAGACTCGCTTTCTTGTTGCAAACGCGTAGAAAGCAGATGTCTAGCATGAATAACACTTGGAGACTTGTCGTAGACACCTTTCAGTAAGTCAACAGCATGTTCAAAGCCAGAACAACCCTCGATAACGTCAGCAACAGTGGGACCGATGTTTAAATAGAGAACTTCGAGTTTATCAGGGTTTAACGAAGCAATAGTTGAGAGG
The DNA here is from genome assembly GCA_037127315.1 of Ascarosepion bandense. Taxonomy (NCBI): domain Eukaryota; kingdom Metazoa; phylum Mollusca; class Cephalopoda; order Sepiida; family Sepiidae; genus Ascarosepion; species Ascarosepion bandense. Next base: position 2,263,347 of record JBBBDQ010001031.1, on the reverse strand, counting down.
TAGTAATTAAAGTTACGATACCATAATCTCCAAAGCTTGCTGGCCTGTGGGTCTGCCGAGGAAACGTCAAATTTGTCCAGGCGAATTATTTTCTCCATGAGGAAAATAGAAAATTAGTTCTGTAAATTGTGGTGGTGTTTTAACGTAACTGAAGACGGAAACAAAACCTCTTTAATAGGCTTTACAGAACTAATTTCGCAACACAAGAGCATGCAGTAAACGCAAGAGCAGGTAAACAAAATGCCGAAGAAAGAAAAGAACTCAGCCTTTTTAAAGGAAAAGGAACGTGTGCAAAATCACGTGCAATAGAAATTTTTACGAAAATATAACAGTTCCAAAGGTACAACTCTACCTTTTTATTTATTCCATGCTATCTATCTAAGCTTATTTATAAATGGAACTCTGTGTGTGTGTGTGTGTCCGTTACCTATAGACTCCGAAACGGCTGAACCGATTTTCTTGAAAATTTACACAGTTATACTATAAGCGTCTGCGAGTGTTTTAGCTAGGTTTTGTGTCGAGGTATCCCCGATAAATATTGAAAATCGATAATCGAAAAAATCGGGTTATAGAAGGTGTGGTCCGATTTTAATCAAACTTGATACAGTCATAGACAAAGACATAAGAAACGATATTCAGAAGTTTCAAGGTTGCAGTTCTTACAATAGTGCAAACAATCGATAATATATATATATATATAAGGCAAGATGTTTGTGTGTGTCTGTTTATCTGTCTGTATGCCCTTTACACAAATCCACAATTTTTATCTGATTCTCACCAAACTACACAAAAATATTCTTTAGATTGAGTCTGAGCTCCAGGACCATGGATTATTTTTAAAGCTTTCATTACACCCGAGCAACGCCGGGCTATACTGCTAGTATATATATTAGGCAAGATATCTGTGTGTGTCTGTCTCTCTGTCTGTATGTACGTATGCCCTTTATACAAATCTACAATTATTATCTGATTCTCACCAAACTTCACACGAATATTCTTTAGGTTTCTGGTCAGGTCATGGGCTACTTATTTTTTCCGATTTCCCCCGATATCAGAAATCTATACCCCGATGTACGTTGTGGTACAGTGGATATCGGCTCGGAACGAGACCAAGGAGCCGAGTTCGAATTCCAGTTGAATCCATTGTATTCATTTTCGCGCAAATACCCTTCCAGTTATGGGTTAAATAGCAAGACAGATTGGGTTCTGTAGCCTTGGTCGGCAACCAGTCTACCGCAGAAAGCAATGGCAACCTACTGCGGGATAATCTTCTGCCCAGTGAGTCATGTCTCTTTCGAGACATGATCGCCCAAGCGTGTATCACGTATGGCACTTAACTGACTGACTGATACCCCTATATCCGATCAGGTCTGATCAAGATCAGGATTTCAGCCCTTTTATTGTGGTTCTTGCTGCAGAATTTGCTCTAACTTGGTAAAATTATAATTTTTAGTCTCAAACATTAGTAGATTTCTTAGACGACTCATTTTCCCCGATATCGGAAATCGATGACCCCAATATTCTATCGAATCTGATCAAAAACCGATATTCAGCCATCAATATGGCTCATTTTCTCCAGTTTCACTCCCGATGGGTACGATAAGTTTCATGGACTTAGGTTAGTTTATCTTTAGATGACTTATTTGAATCCGATATTGGAAATCGATACCCCGATATTCTATCGAGTCTGATCAAAATCAGATTTTCAGCCCTTTTACTTTGGTTTTTGCTTCAAGATTTGCTCTAAGTAGGTATAATTGTAGTTTTTAGTTTCAACCATGATACCATTTACTCAGAGGACTTATTTTAGCCTTCAAAATTTAGTTTGCGACGGAAAACTTATTTGACATCGATACCGGAAATCGAAATTTGACTTACATCCATTTATTTTAGTTTTAGTAGATTAGTTTTAAAGCTTTCATTACAACCGAGCAACGCCGGGCTATACTGCTAGTTGTTTTATAAATTCATTTGGAATCTTACCTTAAAATCTAATTTGTTCTCCTTTACAGCTTTCTACGGCAAGAACAACGTCGATATGACCAGAATTGATTACATCTGTAACAGTTTTTATAATATTATGGATGATTACTTACGATTATACCAAGACAAAAATGGCTGTATGATGGTAAGTAATAAAAAAACTTAATTGTTTTCATTTCTTTTTAATTGGTACAAATTTGGGACGAGCAACGCGATAGAAAGCAAAAACCACTTTTGTTGCTATCGGGATATCTTGCTGGAAAAATCGTTTTACAGGCGCCTTGGATGTTAAGATCATTTTAAAATGGTGATAAAGCCAGAAAAATGTAGTGATTGTTTGGAAGCAGCAGACGAGATATACCACAATATGTCCTGGGTGTTCTTACTCTGTCAAATCGAGACAATTCAAAGATGGTGATGAAAACAGTAAAAGAAATAATTTTTCTGGAGAAGTTGACACAATATCTTGCAAGTAATACTCCTGGGTCTTAGTTTAGCTGTGATTTGGAATAGATTATAAACAATTCATAGACGGAGAATAAGGTAGGGAAAGGAATGATTATCCTGTATCAGTTGACAAGATGGCAGACGAAAAGTTGTGATTTTTTAAAAATGGTGATAAAGCCAGAAAAATGTAGTGATTATTTGGAAGCAAAAGACGAGATATACCACAAGTAATATGTCCTGGGTTTTCTTAAGTCGAAACAATTCAAAGATAGTGAAGGAAACAGTTAAAGAAAAAAAATCTTCTGGATAAGTTGACACAATATCTTGCAAGTAATACTTCTGGGTCTTAGTCTAGCTGTGAGTTGGAATAGATTAAAAACAATTCATAGACGAAGAAGGTAGGGAAAGGAATGATTATCCTGGAGTAGTTGACAAGACGACAGACAAGAAATTTTGCCCTGCATGTTCTTACAATAGACGTGATATGGATTGGAACTCGGAACAATTCATAGCCGGAGAATAAGGTAGGGAAAGGAATGATTATCCAAGATTAGCTGACAATATATGTCACAAGTAATATTGTTTGGGTGTTCTTAGAGTAGCTCTGAGTTAGACTGTTATTGAAAATAGTTCCTAGACGGAAAAGCCGACAGTAAACGCAATGATTATCCTGGAGAAGTTGACAAGATATCTAAAAGTAATTAGTGCCGTGTCTTTTTAATATAGCTGTGAGTTTGACTGTGATTCAAAAATATTCATAGATTGTGTTGAAGGGAGAAAGAGCAGTGATTATCCCGGAGCAGTTGACAAGATAACTTACATGAAATTTATCTAAAGTCTTTTGTAGCTTTTAGATGGAATGTGATACAATTCATATAAAAGATGATGAGAACAGCAATCCTGTAGCAGCTTCCAAGATAACTGATCTGCTATGAAAGTCGGTTCTCTGTGCAGGGCCCAGAAGTTTTTCCCGTCTGAATCTATCCTCTACCATCCGCCGGTGCATTGAATACTGCTGCCACATCTGGTCGGGTGCCCCTGCTATTCTCCTCGGGGTTCTTGACAAAATACAACGGAGAGTCTGTAAAGTGATCGATACCGACTTGGCAGACTCGCTGCCGTCTCTCTCTCACCGGCGCGACGTGGCTTCCCTGTATCTCTTCTATAAATACTTTCACAGCTTTTGCTTCGATGAACTTAGATCACTGGTGCCTCGTAGGCACGAATTTGCACGAGATACGAGATTAGCAACTACGTCCCACACTTTTACAGTAAAACCGATAAAATGTAACCGCAATTTTTACTCCAACAGCTTCTTTTCTCGCACTTCCCACCTGTGGAATTCTCTTCCACATACTTGCTTCCCCGACAGCTACAGTCTCCAAGAGTTTAAATGTAAGGTCAACAGACACCTCCTAACACTAAATTGCACCCTTTCTCTCAAACACTCTTCCCATCTACCCAACCCTCATCCTCGGTATCCTTATCAGGCTATCACCCTCCTTCTTTCCTATATCTAACCACTCTTTCTCATCCCTTTCCCGTATGTAACCCCCTGCGCAATAGTGGCAGTGGAATGTCTTGCTTGGAGTGAAATGATAAAAAAAATTGTCCTGACTTTTCATAATCTTCCTGTGTGTGGGACTGGGATTCAAGACAATTCATATCAAGAAAAAACTAGCAGTGAAAGCAATGATTCTCCTGAAGGAGCTCATAAGATAGGTCATAAGTAATTTGTCTGGATGATCATAACCTCGGTGTTAGAAGTGTTATGATTTCAGACAATTCATACCCAGAAAAGAATATAGGGAAAGCAATGATTATCCAGGACTAGCTTACACGGTAATTGTTATGGTGCCTTCCTACGAGGAATGGACTCTTCCTCTTGTTATATATAATTACCTGCGTGACTTCCGGAGATGGCAGTTACGGATAGCTAGTACACAGTTAAAACCAGCTACTAGTTAGGCAATAAGCAGCGTAACTGTACCGCTCGGACTTACTTATTTCTATTGACTTAATCATAAAACACTTACTTTGTACATATGCTCTTGTTATACTAATACACTGTTTTGAACCTACCTTCTGTGTTCCGTGTCTTACTTCTGACCAAACCGGTCACTACAACTTTGCGGCGAAGTTTCACCAGAACAACTCCCCAAAAGTAATGAACGAGAAATTTGTACTGGGTCATATTATTCCAGATCTGAGTTAGATTGCTTTCAAAACAATTCATAGAGGAAGCAATGAATATATGGAGGAGGTTTTTCCCGTCTGAAACCATCCAGTATATATACAAATCAACCATTCGCCCGTGCATGGAGTACTGCTGCTATATATGGTCAGGCGCTCCTGCTGTTCATCTCGGTGTTCTTGACAGGCCCCAAAGGAGAATCAGTAATGTGATAGGTACCGACTTGGCAGCTCGACTACAGCCACTTTCCCACCGACAGGATGTGGCTTCCCTTTGTCTGTTCTATAAATATTTTCATGGCTTCTGCTCCTACGAACTTAAGTCACTGATGCCTTTGCAACCAGACTGGCAACTGGTTCGTGCAACTCGTGCAAACAGACTGGCGACTGGATCTCACCCATTCACAGTGAGATCAACTAAATGCAGACTACAATTCTACTTCAGCTTCTTTTCTCGCTCTTCCCGCCTGTGGAACTCGCTTCTTTATTCTTGCTTTCCTGACGGCTACAATCCCCAGGAATTCAAATGTAAGGTCAATACTCATCTCTTAACCACTTGACCCTAGTTCTTTCCTCGCCACCCTGTATATCCTTTCCTTTCTTTTCACATCTGCAACTGTCATCACACCTGTATTCCTTCCCTTTCCTTGCTAATTTCAAAACGGTTTGTCCTTCTCTTCACTCTCTTCTATCTAGTGCGTTTACTCTTATGTAGCCCCCTGCACATCAGTGGCGTTACCGTCTTGCTCGGGGTGATATGATTTTTAAAAAATTTCATGAAACAGCAGAGCAGATAACACAGAAGTAATTACTTCGAGGTCTTCATTAATAAAGCTGTGGCTAGGATTGTGATTCAAGACAATTCATAACCGTAGAAGGCAGTAGTGAAATCGATGAGTATCTTAAATGAGTTCACAAAATAGTTAAAAAGTAATTTGTCAGGGTAATCTTTATTTGCCAGATGTGCGTTGTGGTGCAGTGGATATCGGCACGGAATGAGAAATCGGAGTGCCGAGTTCGGATTCCAGTTGAATTCGTTGCGTTCACATACTCGTAAATACCATTAGAAAAGTTATGAATCCGCTTCTTTCTCCAGCTATGGGTTAAACAGAAGAGCAGATTAGGTTCTATAGCCTTGGCTGGCAACTGATCCGACACTAATTACTACTTCCTAATAATATAATCTACTCTATCACTTCTCCCTCTAGCTATGGGTTAAATAACAGGACAGATTGGGTTCTATAGCCTTGGCTGGTAAACAATCTATCGCAGAAATTTATGGCAAACTACAGCATGAAAACCTTCTACTCAATCAATCATGTCTTTTTCAACGTGTATCGCGTATGGCATTTAACTGATAGGCTATATATAGTAGTTGAAAACATTATTAAATCTTTTACTGGACATAAATTGGGGGACCGATTTTCTGTCGTTATGACGTAATAACCTGATCTCTTACTCATTACTACTTCCTAATAATATAATATACTATAACTCTTCTCCCTCTTGCTATGGGTGAAATAACATGACAGAATAAGTTCTATAGCCCTGGCTGGCAACCAGTCTACCGCAGAAAGTAATGGCAACCTACAGCATGAAAATCTTCTACTCAATCAATCATATGTTTTTCAAGACCTGATCGCCCAAGCGTGTATCACGTATGGCACTTAACTGACTGGCTAAATATAACAGTTGGAAACATTATTAAATCTTCTACTGGACATAAAGTAGGGGATCGATTTTCTGTTGTCATGAAGTAATAAAGAGATCCCTCACTCATTACTACTTCTTAATATGATAATATAATATACTCTATCACTTCTTCCTCTAGCTATGGGTTAAATAACAGGACTGATTAGGTTCTATAGTTTGGTTGGCAACCAGTCTACTACAGAAAGCAATGGCAACCTACTGCGGGATAATCACTTAACTAACTGACTGAATATAATAGTTGATAAAAATATTTAAAACTTCTATTGACCATAAAGTGGTGGATCGGTTTTATATTATTATGAAGTAATAAACTGATCCCCCACTAATTATATTTAATATAATAATGTAATATAATTTATTTCTTCTCCCTCCAGCTATGAGTTAAATTGCAGGACAGATTGGGTTCTATAGCCTAGGTCAGCAACCAGTCTACCGCAGAAAGCAACCTACTGCGGGATAATCTTCTTCACCGTCAGTCATGTCTTTTTCGAGACATGATCACTCAAGCATGTATGACGTATGGCACTTAACTGACTGACTGAATATAATAGTGGGAAACATAATAAAAACGTCTACTTGGCATAAAGTGGGGGGATCGATTTTCTATTGTTATGAAGTAATGAACTGATCCCTCACTAATTATACTTAATATAATAATGTAATATAATCTATCTCTTCTACCTCCATCTATGGGTTGAATAGTAGGAGAGATTGGGTTCTATAGCAACCTACAGCGGGAAAAGCTTTGCCTAGTCAGTCATGTCTCGAAAGCGTGTGTCAACTGATATTAATCTAGCTGTGATTGGGATTAGGATTCCAGACAATTTCTTAAAATGTTAACAGCACAATATATCACAAAAAAGTTTTATATAATTCTATATTTTTATATTTCAGTTTGAAAAATTTGCTGACATACGCCAGAGGTACAAAGACATCGCCATCGTCACGGTATGAAATTGCTACTTTTGAAAATAAATGTTTAAATATATAGACATATGGATTTCGTAGAACAGATATACTATAAGAGACAAAAAACTTGTAGTTAAGAAAGGCCGTACTAGGGATAGTTTTGTTCAACGCCACGTCTGTGCTATAAAAGCAAATTATTACCCCGAGAACTCGAGTCGTGTTCTTAAATAGCCTCATCAGATCGATAGTTTTATATAAACTACATTTTTTTGCAACACTTGTTAAAATTTTTACTAACATTTTTGTCGCGACTTACAAAATTAACGTATTGATAAATTTCACAAACCAATCGATGAAATTTAAATAATTTGCAACATTCTGACGTGTGTTAAAATCCTCAAAGTATTTAGTATTGCTGAAATTATCGCTAATATTTTTGTGGAGATTTCCAAACTCTACGTTTTGTTCAATTTCACAAACCAATCGATGGTATTTGAATTATTTGCAACATTCTGACGTGTGTTGAAATCCTCACTCTATTTAGTATTGTTGAAGTTATTGCTAATATTTTTGTGGAGATTTCAAAACTCTACGTTTTGTTCAATTTCACAAACCAATCGATGGTATTTGAATTATTTGCAACATTCTGACGTGTGTTGAAATCCTCACAGTATTTAGTATTGTTGAAGTTATTGCTAATATTTTTTGGAGATTTCCAAACTCTACGTTTTGTTCAATTTCACAAACCAATCGATGGAATTCGAATTACTTGCAACATTCCGACGCGTTTTAAGACCCCCATAGTAGTCGAGACATTAGGGAAAAAAGCTGGTTAGAAACATGCCTTGTAAAAAATGACAAAGCAAAGCCACGTCACGTCATCGAAAAAAAAATCACTGAAGTATAGATCCCAAGTCAAGATCAATTACACAATAGATCGTTTTTTAGATTTTGTCAAGATCTTCGATATAAATAGCAAATATGGCGACAGTATTCAATTCGTAGATGAATAGAAAAATAGATCTCCATGTTAATTTGCCTGTCAAAATTTGTATTATTATGAAGGCAGGTAACGTTGCAAATAACAAACAACACACATATTAGACACATAAATATATCTATTTTCACCATCAGTCATTAAAACAATTTAAAAATACTTTTCCACTACCAATTAATAGAATATATATTAAAATCATTTATTCACCATCGATTAATGAAAGAAATATAGAAGTATGTATATTTTGAGAACTGGCTTAAGAGTCTCTGTAAATCCGAAACTTGCCCTTGGGTATGGCTCGTATACCAATACACTTCCGGTGCATCTACAGAAGACAACAGTCACAGACCACAGATCCATGTTGTTGAAGATCTGCCTACACCGCTTATGCAATCATTGGTCTGACGATCTGACATATAATTTATTCTTATTTTGTTATGTCGCCAAGTAAATGAATAACTCAACAACAGAATCAGAATATAAGTTGTATTCCGCGGAAAGACGGTTAGTATGTACAGAAGTGATTAGTAATATTTACAATAGAAAAGATACAATAGTCCAATCCGTCGTAAGACGTGTGTATACTTGATTACTTCCGGTACGCCACCGGAAGTGTGTCTAACTCTTGCACTGACTCTCAAGTGACTCTGTATGACTCTCTATGACTCTCTATCACACTCTATCACGCTCCATGTAGAGAATCCACCATTGCTATATATAGCAATGGGAACGTCCATTATGTAAGTCAGATAGGGGCAGCGCCCTAACATATTTATAAAACATTATTTAACAAAACTGGTTATAAACAACCGACGATTTGAAATGATTTGTTTGAACATTATTTTTGATCGATACTCGTATTTAATTAGATATTCTGTTTTATAACAGTATTAAATATTTAGTTCTACCGGCCTGATTATTTACGATACATTTTTGTTACAGTCTTTTGTTATATAGACTTGATTTGACTTAGTTTAGACTGTTGGTCATTCGTGGTTGAGAGGTCTAAGACGCTCCGGATCACATGACGGTTTGCCCTATGTGGATAGGGGTCGCAAGTTCAAATCCTGCAGAATGACACACATTTTCATAACAGAACATTAACGTAAATAATCAGGCCGGTAGAAATAAATATATAAATATATAATACTGCTTGATTATAGAAACAGAATATCTACTTAAACACGAGTATCGATCAAAAATAATGTTCAAAGAAATCATTTCAAATTGTCGGTTGTTATTATCAGTTGCGCTAATTTCCATAGCATGTTTACATTTGTTGACATTATAATACATTTCAGAGCAGAGATGGTTATTAAGATGAATTTGAAAATTGTGTTATAGGCTTAATTTGACTTCGTTTAGACCGTTGGCCATTCGTGGTTGAGAGGTCTAAGACGCGCCTGATCACATGACGGCTTCCCCTATGTGGGTAGGGGTCACAAGCTCGAATCCTGCCGAATGGCACACATTTTCGTAACAAAATTTTATCGTAAATAATCAGGTCAGTAGAAATAAATATATAATAATGTTTGATTATAAAACAGAATATCTACTTAAATACGAGTATCAATAAAAAATAATGTTGAAATAAATCATTTCAAAACATTATTGATATTTACCTGCAAAATAGCTTAGGTACCTACACTCATTTTCGATACCTAAATTTAAATTGAAGCTTTAATTTTAGATTTAATTGAAATCCAAGTAGTTAAATTTATTAATTCCAGTAAGCAAAATACACTAGTGTATTTCAAACCGATATTATATTGTTATATTATATTAGTGAGTATGTGTATTTACTCTTCTCCCCCACTTGAGAAAGATGTGACACAAGGTCTTTTTTAACGTGGGGAACCTGAGCGCATACGCCCAGGTACTGGTCAAAATATTACCTATCCACCGCAGTGGATAGGTTCAAGCTCAGGTCTAAACTGGTCTTAAAACTGGTCTTAATTTGGTAATTCCCGACCCCAGACCCGAAGGCCGGGGCCAGATGAGTATATAAATCTAAAATTAAAAAAAAAATTATTTAAAGAAAATCAGTTTGTTTTATTGCATTACTGTTTTCACAATTCAGAGCAGATTTTCTGTAAAAGGGCTATTTTAGAAAAAAAAAGTTGATTAACTTTCTCCAATGAATCCTGAATTTAATTAATAATAAAAATATAAGCGAACATTCGCGAATTTCTAAACATTTCAGAAATTTAATTGGTACGGGGAGGGTAACATATCTAAAAATATTTTTACCAAGATTTTTTAAAAGTAATTATTTCAAAACTGATTTCAGTCATTTCTGCATAAGCTGTGAAAGTTTCATCAAAATCCGACCATTATTTGATTTTTGCAAGAATTTCCAAATTAATGTGTTTTTCTCTGGCAAAAGAGGGACTTGCGTAATATTGTTTGGTGTAGTAAAAAACAGTAAGAAATTGCGTCACTCACAGTAGAAAGATCAACAAGATTTTCTACCAAAATTTCAAACGTGTTAGAGGGAATTAAGAGTTTAGTGGGATTGGTTAGTTAATAATAATTAGCATAGCCACACCCCGATATATATAGACGTATCTGGAGATAAAGAAGAGAGTGTCATTTGTGAGAATTACTTCGGATGAGCAGCTATCAACATCATAACAGGAGGGTCTGTAATGTGATAGATACCGACTTGGCAGACCGCGTGCAGTCTCTCTCCCACTGGCGCGACGTGGCTTCCCTGTGTCTCTTCTATAAATACTTTCACGGCTTCTGCTCCGATGAACTTAGATCACTAGTGCCCCCTAAATACGAATTTGAACGAGATACTAGATTAGCAACTAGATCCCACCCTTTTGATAAAATGCAGCCGTAACTTCTACTCCAACAGTTTCTTTCCTCGCACTTCCCGACTGTGGAATTCTCTTCCAAAGGATTGCTTCCCCGACGGCTACAATCTCCAGGAGTTTAAATGTAAGGTCAATAGACACCTCCTAACACACTAACCTGCTCCCATTCTATCAAACACTCTTCCCATCTGCCCAACCCTCATCCTCGGTATCCTTACTCATCTGTCACCTTCCTCCTGACATTCCCTATGTCTAACCACTCCTTCTCTTTACTTTCCTCTATGTAGCCCCAAGCGCAATAGTGGCAGTGGAATGCCTTGCTTGGGGTGAGATGATTTTAAATAAATAAATAAATAACAAAAAGATTTTAAAAAATAATTAAATAATACTTTGATCTTTCCTCTTAAGAACAAACATTATGCCGATAAAACTTTGTTTTAATTAAGTTTGGGGCCTTTTTTCTTCATACTATGCTGTTTTTTCAGCAAATTCTTGGAGGTACGTACCCTATACGAACAAAAACAAATGTAATCTGTTCTTTATTTCGTATATTATTGAAGAGTTATTATAATGAGATTTTACTGTTTTTTAGGGTTCAGATATGACACAAGATTCTTGGAGTGAGATCGGAATCAGCAAAGGAATGATGGTAAGAATTTTTAGTAAATGTTCGTTTTAGGTGCCGACGGCTTTTCCCCCTTCAAATTCATCCAAAATAGTATTATTTCTGTGCAAATGTATACGCTGAACTCAAATCAACAATTAGTTATTGAAGAAACGGTAAATGTTCGTTTTAGGTGCCGACGGCTTTTCCCCCTTCAAATTTATCCAAAATAGTATTATTTCTGTGCAAATGTATATGCTGAACTCAAATCAACACTTAGTTATTGAATAAACTTACATTTTTTGCTTTGAAAGTCCATAAAAAAAACGAACTATATCTCGCACTTTTTCTCTCCCGTAACTCTCACGAAGTCATGTAATTAACTGCAGAATGACATTCTACGTATGCGACAAATTTCTGTCGAATTTTGGTCGATTTTTTCCTTTACTAAAACTTCCGGCGATGTACTTCCTGTTATGAAAGTAAGCGTAGAAATACAACAGCGCATTACTTTCATTACCGGAAGTACATCATTGGAAGTATCAGTAAATGAAGAAAAATCGACCAAAAATCTGCCAAAATTCATTCACATACGCAGTACGTCATTCTGCAGTTTACTTAACTTCGTGAGAGTTACGGAAGAGAAAAAGTGCAAGATATAGTTCGTTTTTTTATGGAAATTTAGATAAAAAAAACGGTAAGTTTCTTCAATAACTAACAGTTGATTTGAGTTTAGCATATACATTTGCACAAAGATAATGCTATTTTGGATAAATTTGAAGGGGGAAAGCGTCGGGACTTACAACGAAATTTACTGAATTTTTTACTTTTACAGTCTGGGAGAAGGACTGTGCCCTCTAAACTTGCGTGTTGACCAGTCTGGAATAACGAACATGCTTCCTACTCTCGGGTGGTAACCACACTAGGAGAAGAACTAGGCTCTCTAACCGTGGATATAGAGTAGTCAGAAAGAAGGACTGGTCTCTAACTCTGGCCGATGACCAGTCTCGGGGAAGGACAGCGCTATCTAAACGTGGATGCTGACCAGTCTGGGAGAAGTAATGGGCTGTCTAACCTTGGGTGTTGACCAGTCTTGAGAAGGAATGGGCGTTCTACCCTTGGTTGGTAACCAGTCTGGGAAAAGAGCTAGGCTCACTAACTTTGGGTGGTAACAAATCTGCGAGAAAGATTGGGATCTTTAACCCTGTCTAATGACCAGTCTATGAGAAGGACTGGGCGCCCTAAATGTGTTAACCAGTCTGGGAGAATAACCAGATTATGCAACTTTGGGTGTTGATCAGTGTATGAGAAGTACTGGGCTCCCTAACCTTAGCTGTTGACCAATCAGGGAGAAAGACTGGTCTCCTTAAGATGTTAAAGATTTTATTTGAAGGACAGGGCTCTTTAACCTTGGAAGTTGACCACTCTGGAAGAAGATGTGACCTCTATAAACTTTAGTCCTATTAGAAAATATGAAAATAAGTGTTAATTGTAGTTTTACATAATTTTTTCAGGCGAAAGTTAACTTTCAAATATATGAAAATATAGAATTTTTAAGAAAGTTAACTTTCAAATATATGAAAATAAGTGTTAATTGTAGTTTTACTAAATTTTTTCAGACGAAAGTTAACTTTCAAATTTATGAAAATATAGAATTTTTAAGAGAGTTAACTTTCAAATATATGAAAATAAGTGTTAATTGTAGTTTTACTTAATTTTTTCAGACGAAAGTTAACTTTCAAATATATGAAAATATAGAATTTTTAGGAAAATTAGCTTTCAAATATATGAAAATGAGTAATATATTTGCGTGTTTTTTTCTTTTTTTTAATTTCAGAAGAAAGTCATCTTTCAAATATATGAAAAGTGATGATTGTAGTTTTACTTAATTTTTTCAGACGAAAGTTAACTTTCAAATATATGAAAATATAGAATTTTTAAGAAAGTTACCTTTCAAATATATGAAAATAAGTGATAATTGTAGTTTTACTTAATTTTTTCAGACGAAAGTTAACTTTCAAATTTATGAAAATATAGAATTTTTAAGAGAGTTAACTTTCAAATATATGAAAATAAGTGATAATTGTAGTTTTACTTAATTTTTTCAGACGAAAGTTACTTTCAAATATATAAAAATATAGAATTTTTAAGAAAGTTAACTTTCAAATATATGAAAATATAGAATTTATAAGAAAGTTAACTTTCAAATTTATGAAAATATAGAATTTTTAAGAAAGTTAACTTTCAAATATATGAAAATAAGTGTTAATTGTAGTTTTACTTAATTTTTTCAGACGAAAGTTACTTTCAAATATATAAAAATATAGAATTTTTAAGAAAGTTACCTTTCAAATATATGAAAATATAGAATTTATAAGAAAGTTAACTTTCAAATTTATGAAAATATAGAATTTTTAAGAAAGTTAACTTTCAAATATATGAAAATAAGTGTTAATTGTAGTTTTACTTAATTTTTTCAGACGAAAGTTACTTTCAAATATATAAAAATATAGAATTTTTAAGAAAGTTAACTTTCAAATATATGAAAATATAGAATTTATAAGAAAGTTAACTTTCAAATTTATGAAAATATAGAATTTTTAAGAAAGTTAACTTTCAAATATATGAAAATAAGTGTTAATTGTAGTTTTACTTAATTTTTTCAGACGAAAGTTACTTTCAAATATATGAAAATATAGAATTTTTAAGAGAGTTAACTTTCAAATATATGAAAATGAGTAATACATTTGCGTGTTTTTTCTTTTTTTAATTTCAGAAGAAATATCTTTCAAATATATGAAAAGTGATAAGTGTAGTTTTACTTCACCTTCATATATATGAAAATACTTATAAATAACAAAAAGAACACAATAAGTAGTACAGTAAACCATAAAAAGGTAGGTTTCTTCATTATCTAATTGTTGATTTGAGTTCAGCATATACATTTGCACGGAAATATGGCTATTTTTGAAAAATTTGAAAGGATAAATGCCTTCGGGACCTAAAACCAAAATTTACCACTTGCGAAATCTGGTTTCGACTTTTTCGTTAAGCAGATGGTCAATCGTTTTTCTATTTGGGAAAACCAGGATTTCACACGTCATTGTGAATTTTTGTAAAAGTGAAGAAGAATTTTGATTTTAATTAATTTCTTATCCCCTACACTCCGTTGGACATACTGATCTAATATGACAAATATTAATTTTTAATTTCCAACTAAAGAAAAGATTTTCCCAAAAATGGTTTAAGCTGAGTACTTATTTAATATCAGTGCATACTTTTTATAAACATTTGTTTAATTTTTTATTTCCTTCAGATGGAAATGCTTTGTAGATACCAGGAAACATGCAGTCGTGTTCTTCCGTTCTTGGAGCGGGTGTTGAAGATGTACAATAATGGAAACCTCTATTTCATGGGTGACAGGGTTAGTATATTTACATATTTTTAAAATACATATTTTTTTTTTTTAATCATTTCACCCCGAGCAAGACAGAAACGCCACTGATGTGCAGGAGGCTACATAAATGTAAAAAGATTAATTAGAAAAGAGTGAGGAGTACAAACTAGTTAGAAAGGAACAATAGAAAGCAGGTGCGATGACAGATACATAGGTGGAGAGAAAGGGAAGGATATACGGGGGTGGGGAGAGAGCTAGAGTCCAGTGGTTAGTAGATGAGTATTGACTTTGCATTTAAATTTCTGGAGGTTGTAGCCGTCAGGAAAGCAAGAATACGGGAACGAGTTCCACAGGCGGGAAGTGCGAGAGAAGAAGCTGCAGGAGTAGAATTGTCGACTGCATTTGGCTAACCTGACTGTGAATGGGTGGGACCCAGTTGCCAGTCTGGTTGCACGAGTAAACACCTGTTGAGGAGGCATCAGTGACTTAAGTTCGTCTGAGCAGAAGCCATGAAAGTATTTATAGAACAGACAAAAGGAGGCCACATTTCGACGATGGGGAAGTGGCTGCAGTCGAGTCGCCAGATCAGTACCTATCACATTACAGACTCTCCTTTGGAGCCTGTCAAGAACACTGAGGAGACCGGCAGGGGCACCTGACCATAAATGGCAGCAGTACTCCATGCACGGACGGATGGTTGACTTGTATATATTCAGGATGGATTCAGGTGGAAAAAACACCTGGATCGACATAGTGATCCAGGATTCTTAGCAGTAGATTTT
>JBBBDQ010001031.1:2237500-2240000 GCA_037127315.1 Ascarosepion bandense | reverse complement strand
ATCTATCTATCTATCTATCTATCTATCTTTGTTCATTATCTATCTATCTATCTATCTATCTATCTATCTATCTATCTATCTATCTATCTATCTATCTATCTATCTATCTAAGTCTGTTCATTATCTATCTATCTATCTATCTATCTATCTATCTATCTATCTAAGTCTGTTCTTATTATCTATCTAATCTATCTATCTATCTATCTATCTATCTATCTATCTATCTATCTATCTATCTATCTATCTAAGTCTGTTCATTATCTATCTATCTATCTATCTATCTATCTATCTATCTATCTATCTATCTATCTATCTACTCAGCCTTTCATTATCTATCTATCTATCTATCTATCTATCTATCTATCTATCTATCTATCTATCTATCTATCTATCTATGCTTGTTCATATCTATCTATCTATCTATCTATCTATCTATCTATCTATCTGTTAAGTATGATAATAATAATGGCACTCTAAAGTTTTAGTGTTAAAACATTTCACTGCTAGATGATAGTGTTTTTATAGAGAAGCTTTATAGCTATATTAATAATAATAATAATAATAATAATAATAATAGTTACATTAATAATAATAATATTATAATAATAAAAACTACAATAAACATCTTCAATTAGCTTACACCCGGCTGTAACAATAAAAGAATTAAAGCCAGAAGATGCTTATAAATACCTAGGTGCAAATGAGAGTGAAAGAATTCACCATAAAAAAGTGAAAGAAATAGTGCGTAAAGCGTACTATAGAAAGCTACGACTGATATTAAAAACTGAATTGAATTCTCAGAACAGAATTATGGCCATTAATAGCCTTGCAATCCCAGTTGTCCAATATAGTTTCAACATCGTAAACTGGACTCTAAACGACATCAGTCGAATGGATTTTAAAACAAGAAAGATTCTTTCTAAGCATAAAATGCATCACCCAAAGCCTTATGTAAACCGTCTATACATACCCCGTAACATACCCCGTAAAGAAGGTGGAAGAGGTCTTATTCAGCTAGAATTGTCATACAAGACAACAACTATTGGCTTACTAACATACATAGAAACAACAAAGAACTGGATGATACAATTAGTGAGGCAACACGAAGAAAGAAAGAAAAAATATTCAATAATAAAAGAAGGCAGTAAATACAAACAAGATTTACATGTAGTAGATTCTATAGAAAAGCAAAACAGAAGCCAAGAACCAACTATTGCGGTAAAAAATATGAAAATGAAAGCCAAAGATAAAGCTCTTGAACAGATGAAACAACACTGGCAGGATAAACCTCTGCAGGGCCAATATCCAAAACGTGCCAATAAATCCAATGTTGATAAAGTTAATACTCATCTATGGTTACGTGCTTCTGGATTAAAGCCTGAGACTGAAGGCTTTATTCTTGCAGCGCAAGACCAAAGTCTTTTCACTAGAAACTTTCAGGCAAATATTATACATAATAATGTGGAGCTAAAATGCAGGTTCTGTGATAAACACCCAGAAACAATAGAACATCTAATCTCAGGTTGTTCTGTACTTGCCCCAAATGAATATAAAAATCATCACGATAGAGTAGGACAATATTTACATTGGACAATGTGCAAACACTATGGAAAATCTGTAAACAAACACTGGTATGAACATTACCCAGCACCGGTTACAGAAATAGAAGATGTCACCATTCTGTGAGATTACACCATCTACACAGACAGAAAAATTGAAGCAAATAGGCCGGACATTATTGTTAAAAACCAGAAATAAAAAACTGGCCTATTAATTGATATGGCTTGTCCAGCGGATTGTAAGATAGCAACCAAGGAATTCGAAAAACTATCAAAATATAAAGACCTGGAAATTGAAACAGAAAAAAATGTGGAAAGTGAAAACAAGAATCGTGCGAGTCTTAGTAGGTGCACTTGGAATTATAGAAAAGGAACAAAACAAAAAATTGAAAGAATCACCGGAAATTCAAACTAAAGAGATTTACAAAAGTTGTCTTGTTAAGTACAGCCCGCACACAAAGAAAAGCTATGTCGATGTAACGCTAGGGATGTTAGGGGAGATAGAAAAAACAGGAAATGGAGCCATAACGACACACTACGACCTGCCTTAGGTCTTCCCGCAGACTTAGTAGGTAGTGCGACCATAGCAGAAATCAAAATATGATGAAAAATGACATAATAATATTTATCATATATTTATGCTCTACTTTTGTATTAAGCACTTTTTAAAGTAAATATCTAACTGTGGAATATACTTCAATTAATAGCCATTATCTATCTATCTATCTATCTATCTATCACATTCTGTTCATATCTATCTATCTATTTATCTATCTATCTATCTATCTATCTATCTATCTATCTATTTCAGTCTTTCAATATCTATCTATCTATCTATCTATCTATCTATCTATCTATCTATTTCTATTTCGTCTTTCAATATCTATCTATCTATCTATCTATCTATCTATCTATCTATCTATCTATCTATCTATCTATTT
>JBBBDQ010001031.1:2207500-2235000 GCA_037127315.1 Ascarosepion bandense | reverse complement strand
ATATATATATATACATATATATATATATATATATCTTTTTGGGGATTTTTTATCTATTATCAAGGATCTTTTTGTGCGCATTGATGAATTAAAAAAAAAAAAGATACGATTGAACAAACTGACACGATACTCCAGAGACGCCCACATGCATAGACACCAATTTCTAATGTTGAGAATCACGCATATCAATCTAGATATACAAATAATTCTCATAGACACTACGCTCACAAAAAGAAATTAAATCGTTTGACAATAACTTTTGAAATTTGAATGCAATCAGAAGACATTGAACAGATTTTACTTCTTTAAGTAAGTTAACCAGAAAACTGTGTCAAACCGATAAAAAATTCAAATATAAAAGAAATATTAAAATAAAATATTGAAATAGGTTTTTAAAATATCAC
Organism: Ascarosepion bandense; assembly: GCA_037127315.1. NCBI lineage: Eukaryota > Metazoa > Mollusca > Cephalopoda > Sepiida > Sepiidae > Ascarosepion > Ascarosepion bandense. The sequence goes on along the minus strand of JBBBDQ010001031.1, from coordinate 2,234,596 downwards.
CATTCTTAAAAGAACAACGTTATTTCTGGACCAATATTACCATAAAAATTTCAGAATATTAAAAAAAAAAAACGTCTAAATTCAAATCTGTTATTCAAAATATGTAAATCCATCAGTTAATTTCGGAAACTAAACCAAAATTAATAATTACTATTGCAATATTCACTAGTTTCAATTTATTAGGCATTAAATTATGTTACGGTCCTCCATAATTGCATCATTGAATTATGTCACTTAGCATCTTCCATAGTTTACCTTGTTATTCAGTTAGTATGGGTGTTTTTGAAATTCTAAAAATCTAACTACATATTGATTTTTGTATATCACTACTCGTACAATAAAATCTTTATATTTGCCTTTAACAAAGTACCTTAGAGGACGAAACGCGTCAGCTAAGATAAGTCTTCCTTTTGTCTTTTTTTCCCCTTGTTTTGATACACATATATTTTCGCTTTACCTGAATTTTACGCACACAAATATATATATATATATATATAAGTCATCACCATATAAGCCTGCTTCGCTGTATCAGAGCTCATCAGTGTGGCTATACGCATCCACTTGCTTCTAGCCGGGATCGAAACTCGACTGATTTGGTATCAGTCGGAGTCGCTACTCCCTAAGCCATCGACGGATGGAATCAGAGAGGCGAAATTTTAACGTGTTATATATATATATATTTTACGGAAATTAAACGTAAAAAAATTAACATATATTATATTACGAAGATTAACGAAATTGGTTATAAACAACCGACAATTTGAAATGATTTATTATGGATCGATACTCGTATTTAAGTAGATATTCTGTTTATAATCAAACAGTATTATATATTTATTTCTACTGGCCTGATTATTTACAATAAATTTTTGTTACGAAAATGTGTGTTATTCGGCAGGATTCGAACCTGCGACCCCTATCCACATATGGTGTCTTACCCTATATATATATATATATATATATATATATATATATATATATATATAATCACATTTCAGTCTAGTCACAACACATTACATTGTATTTAGATACATGGTTCTGTTAACATTTCGGTCTCTCACGTGGTGTGACATCAAAGATCCACATTACAATCTGCTATTCCGTGACTGTTATTGTCGCATAGAATTATTTTACGTCAACACAGACAATATCATCTTTGATGGTGGATGTCTTTATGTTAACGTCCCTGTAACCTCCCTGAAGACGGCTCATGTGAGTCAAAAGCTTAGAATCAACTTAGTAAAAAAAATATCCAAATGTTGGACAATTTTTGTCTTTATTTTCACCTGTAATTAAAGCCAAAAGACGATGTTTAGAACGGCTCATGATTAAACATAATAGACATTCATTGCCTGTTATATTTAACAATATATATATATATATATATATATATATATATATATATATATAAGGCAATCTGTGAGTCTGTGTGTGACTGTAATCTATGCACGCCTACATTTTTTAAGCTACGCCATTCAAACTTGCTAGGAACACATATCTACAAGTAAACCAGGTCGACACATACTTTTGAGTTTAAGTTCTCTTTCGCAATGGAGCCCATTGTTTACATTTGCTCCTTAAAACATCTATGATCTAAGATGGTTGCTAGATTACGTCACAGAAATTAAATCACACGTATCAAACGCGACTAAAAAAAAAAATGAGCCTTTATATTAAATTTTTATTCCGACGTTTAAAAATTCATTAATGCAACTTTTCCTCTAAAATTAAATGTCTGCATTTTTAAATATTCTTCGAAAATTTCTGAAATTCATTTAGTCAACAAAAAATGTAAATATTTCCCCACCACGTAATTTTGAAACAAAGACGTTGTTTACAATGTCATACAAAACATCAACTCACGTTTATGCAAAACAAAAGAAAATAGATTTTTTTTTATGGAATTTTTTAACAATTTTTAAACAACAATTTTTTATATAATTATTTTTTTTTATATAACTGAGTTTTAAAGTGAGGCGGCAACTACAAGCGCTCGGAAATCGCAACATGTTGCATTAATCATCTAATTAAAAATGTTCTGAGTTGCACAGGAAACGTCGAGCTATGATGCTTATATATACTACAACATGCCTAAAAGAAAATTCGCGTTACATCTCTCTGATAATAGCTCGATTAAGTTTTATTTATGTACACATGAACACCTACCAAAGTCTATCCGCAAAATACTCGTTAACAATCTAAACTTATTTATAAATGGAACTTTGTCTGTGGGTGTGTGTATGTGTGTGTATGTGTGTGTCCGTTACCTATAGACTCCAAAAGAACCGATTTTCTTGAAAATTTACACAGTTGTACTATAAGCATCTGCGAGTGTTTTTAGCTAGGTTTTGTGTCCAGATACCCCCGATAAATATCGAAAATCGATAATCGAAAAATATTGTTTCTTATGTCTTTGTCTATGAGTGTATGAAATTTGATTGAAATCGGAACACTCCTTCTATTACCCGATTTTTTCGATTATCGATTTTCGATATTTATCGGGAGTACCTCGACACAAAGCCTAGCTAAGAACACTCGCAGACGCTTATAGTACAACTGTGTAAATTTTCAAGAAAATCGGTTCAGCCGTTTCGGAGTCTATAGGTAACGGACACACACGGACAAAGTTAAATTTGTAAATAAGTTTAGATATAGAAAGTATCTACGTGGGAAAGTGACTGAAACCGAGATGCCAAATGAGTACCGATAACGTTTCAGGTTATTCGGATTTTGTCAAGAATATTGGCATATGTAGAAGGATAACAATATCAGGTCTGGTGGCGATATCCAATTCACGGATGAATAACAAATTTATTAAAGTTCAAGGTACATTTTGGTGAGGAAGATTTGTTAGCATCATACAGTGAACCAACTGTCTTAGTTAACAAAATATTTCCATTTTATGTCAGTGGAAAACGTTGGCCAGAGCAGGTTCAATGAATCAACCTCCTGGAGGTTAGCATCAGCCATGCTCAAGGAAGTTAAATATTTCTCAGATGATTAAAAGATATCTGTTTCGTTTTAGAGGTGCTCAAATTTACAAGCCATTTCTTGCCCCAGTTAACAACTGATTTAAGATAATATTTCGAGATCAGCTACCAGTTTTACTAAGTTGAAATTATCGGACTTACGTACAGGAGTAAATAGTTGTCTCATTAGCATAGATCATTTTTATGTTCCGTCTTCCTTTAGGGCGTAGGAGATCATGGCTCGCCAAAATTTCATGTCCCTTGTAGCTCCTAATAAATTTTATATTTCTGTTATTTCTTCTAAGGGTGAACTGCATCCGGCAGCTGGGCCTCTGATTAGAAGGTTGTGAGGAGCATGGGGCGACCTCTTAATTGCTGTTGTTCTCAGGTCCACCCTGATCTGGAGTGGTAGCACATGTTAGGGTCCCAGCTATGGGCAAATAGTTAACCACCCAAACTGGGGTCAAAAAACTATGAAATAATAAAAATACACTTTTATAAAAATATAAAAAAAGGATTTCTTAATCGTTTCTCCCAAGTAATGTGCGGAGAGCTACATAAGAGAGTAAACGTTTAGACAAGAGGGAGAGTGAAGAGAAGAAATAACCAGTTGCAGGGGGTGAAAAAAAAAGAGCAAGAGAAGGAGGGGAACACAGGAGTGAAGACAGTTGCGAAGGTAGAGAGAAAGGAAAAGAACAAGATACACGGGGTGAAGTAGAAAGAGTGAAGAGGAAGAAGAACCTGTTACAGGGGGTGAAAGAGAAAGAGCAAGAGAAGAACGTGAACACAGGAGTGAAGACAGTTACGAAGGTAGAGAGAAAGGTAAAGAACAAGATACACGGGGTGATGTAGAAAGAGTGAAGAGGAAGACGAACCTGTTACAGGGGGTGAAAGAGAAAGGGCAAGAGAAGAACGTGAACACAGGAGTGAAGACAGTTACGAAGGTAGAGAGAAAGGAAAAGAACAAGATACACGGGGTGAAGTAGAAAGAGTGAAGAGGAAGACGAACCTGTTACAGGGGGTGAAAGAGAAAGAGCAAGAGAAGAACGTGAACACAGGAGTGAAGACAGTTACGAAGGTAGAGAGAAAGGAAAAGAACAAGATACACGGGGTGATGTAGAAAGAGTGAAGAGGAAGACGAACCTGTTACAGGGGGTGAAAGAGAAAGGGCAAGAGAAGAATGTGAACACAGGAGTGAAGACAGTTACGAAGGTAGAGAGAAAGGAAAAGAACAAGATACACGGGGTGATGTAGAAAGAGTGAAGAGGAAGACGAACCTGTTACAGGGGGTGAAAGAGAAAGAGCAAGAGAAGAACGTGAACACAGGAGTGAAGACAGATGCGAAGGTAGAGAGAAAGTAAAAGAACAAGATACACGGTGTGATGTAGAAAGAGTGAAGAGGAAGACGAACCTGTTACAGGGGGTGAAAGAGAAAGAGCAAGAGAAGAACGTGAACACAGGAGTGAAGACAGTTGCGAAGGTAGAGAGAAAGGAAAAGAACAAGATACACGGGATGATGTAGAAAGAGTGAAGAGGAAGACGAACCTGTTACAGGGGGTGAAAGAGAAAGAGCAAGAGAAGGACGTGAACACAGGAGTGAAGACAGTTACGAACGTAGAGAGAAAGGAAAAGAACAAGATACACGGGGTGATGTAGAAAGAGTGAAGAGGAAGACGAACCTGTTACAGGGGTTGAAAGGGAAAGAGCAAGAGAAGAACGTGAACACAGGAGTGAAGAGACTTACGAAGGTAGAGAGAAAGGAAAAGAACAAGATACACGGGGTGATGTAGAAAGAGTGAAGAGGAGGACGAACCTGTTACAGGGGGTGAAAGGGAAAGAGCAAGAGAAGAACGTGAACACAGGAGTGAAGACAGTTTCGAAGGTAGAGAGAAAGGAAAAGAACAAGATACACGGAGTGATGTAGAAAGAGTGAAGAGGAAGACGAACCTGTTACAGGGGGTGAAAGGGAAAGAGCAAGAGGAGGACGTGAACACAGGAGTGAAGACAGTTGAGAAGGTAGAGAGAAAGGAAAAGAACAAGATACACGGGGTGATGTAGAAAGAGTGAAGAGGAAGACGAACCTGTTACAGGGGGTGAAAGAGAAAGAGCAAGAGAAGAACGTGAACATAGGAATGAAGACAGTTGAGAAGGTAGAGAGAAAGGAAAAGAACAAGATACACGGGGTGATGTAGAAAGAGTGAAGAGGAAGATGAACCTGTTACAGGGGGTGAAAGAGAAAGAGCAAGAGAAGAACGTGAACACAGGAGTGAAGACAGTTGCGAAGGTAGAGAGAAAGGAAAAGAACAAAATACACGGGGTGATGTAGAAAGAGTGAAGAGGAAGACGAACCAACTACAGGGGGTGAAAGAGAAAGGGCAAGAGAATGATGTGAATACAGGAGTGAAGACAGTTGCGAAGATAGAGAGAAAGGAATAGAAAAAGATACACGGGATGATGTAGAAAGAGTGAAGAGGAAGACGAACCTGTTACAGGGGGTGAAAGGGAAAGAGCAAGAGAAGAACGTGACCACAGGAGTGAAGACAGTTACGAAGGTAGAGAGAAAGGAAAAGAACAAGATACACGGGGTGATGTAGAAAGAGTGAAGAGGAAGACGAACCTGTTACAGGGGGTGAAAGAGAAAGAGCAAGAGAAGAACGTGAACACAGGAGTGAAGACAGTTGCGAAGGTAGAGAGAAAGGAAAAGAACAAGATATACTGGGTGATGTAGAAAGAACTAGAGTCAAATGGATAACAGATGGGTACTGACATTGCATTTAGATTCCTGGAGGTTGTAGCCGTCAGAAAAACAAGTATATGGAAAGGAGTTTCACAGGCGGGAAGTTACTCTTAAATACGCTTGGGGAAGGTATTAAGTGAAGAGAAAGACTAACCAGTTACAGGGGATGTCAGAGAAAGAGCAAGAGAAGGATGGAAACACAGGTGTGAAGACAGATTCGAAGGTAGAGAGAAAGGAAAAAAACAAGATATACGATGTGATATAGAAAGGACTGGAGTCAAGTGGATAAGAGATGGGAATTGACATTGCATTTCAATTCTTAGAGGTTGTAGTCGTCAGGAAATCAGGTATGCGGACTTTTATAACAAGTATACATTTTCGAAGTAAAAAGATTATTACCTTAGCACATTTTGAAGAAAAAAAATTACCAGAAATACATTTTTGAATACAAAACTAGAAGATATTTTCGGTTTTCTAAAATAAAATTTAAAAAAAATAAAATAGAATTTTTATTCAAAATCTGATTAAATCAACCTATTCACGTTTTCAGTTATAAACGAACATAAAAAATACCATAAAGCCCCACCTTTTTGGCATTGATATGCCGTTAAACAAAACTCAAACTAAATTTATCCTGAGTCTTATTCCACTATACATTTACTCGAGCTCCTTATTCATGTCTGTGCTGTATTCCTTCAGAACATTGGCGGTCATGGCTCTGCACAGTTTCATGTCCTTTGTAGCTTTTAATAATTTTTTTGGTCATTTATCCTGAGTCTAGCTCCACTATATATTTACTCAAGCTCCTTATTCATGTCTGTGCTGTATTCCTTCAGAACATTGGCGGTCATGGCTCTGCACAGTTTCATGTCCTTTGTAGCTTTTAATAATTTTTTTGGTCATTTATCATGAGTCTTGTTCCACTATACATTTACTCAAGCTCCTTATTCATATCTGTGCTGGATTCCTTCAGAACATTGGCGGTCATGGCTCTGCACAGTTTTGTGTCCTTTGTAGCTTTTAACTTAATTTTTTTGGTCATTTATCCTGAGTCTTGTTCCACTATACATTTACTCAAGCACCTTATTTATGTCTGTGCTGTATTCCTTTAAGAACATTGGCAGTCATGGCTCTGCACAGTTTCATGTCCTTTGTAGCTTTTAATAATTTTTTTTGGTCATTTATCCTGAGTCTTGTTCCACTATACATTTACTCCAAGCTCCTTATTCATGTCTGTGCTGTATTCCTTCAGAACATTGGCAGTCATAGCTCTGCACAATTTCCCCTTGTCCTTTGTAGCTTTTAATAATTTTTTTTTTTTGGTCATTTATCCTGAGTCTTGTTCCACTATACATTTGCTCAAGCTCCTTATTCATGTCTGTGCTGTATTCCTTTAAGAACATTGGCCGTCATGGCTCTGCACAGTTTCATGTCCTTTGTAGCTTTTAATAATTTTTGGTCATTTGTCCTGAGTCTTGTTCCACTATACATTTACTCAAGCACCTTATTTATGTCTGTGCTGTATTCCTTCAGAACATTGGCGGTCATGGCTCTGCACAGTTTCATGTCCTTTGTAGCTTTTAATAATTTTTTTTGGTCATTTATCCTGAGTCTTGTTCCACTATACATTTACTCAAGCTCCTTATTCATGTCTGTGCTGTATTCCTTCAGAACATTGGCCGTCATGGCTCTGCACAGTTCCATGTCCTTTGTAGCTTTTAATAATTTTTTTGGTCATTTATCCTGAGTCTTGTTCCACTATACATTTACTCAAGCACCTTATTCATGTCTGTGCTGTATTCCTTCAGAACATTGACGGACATGTCTCTACACAATTTCATGTCCTTTGTAGCTTTTAATAATTTTTGGTCATTTATCCTGAGTCTTGCTCCACTATACATTTACTCAAGCACCTTATTCATGTCTGTGCTGTATTCCTTCAGAACATTGACAGACATGTCTCTACACAATTTCATGTCCTTTGTAGCTTTTAATAATTTTTTTGGTCATTTATCCTGAGTCTTGTTCCACTATACATTTACTCAAGCACCTTATTCATGTCTGTGCTGTATTCCTTCAGAACATTGACGGACATGTCTCTACACAATTTCATGTCCTTTGTAGCTTTTAATAATTTTTTTGGTCATTTATCCTGAGTCTTGTTCCACTATACATTTACTCAAAGCACCTTATTCATGTCTGTGCTGTATTCCTTCAGAACATTAGCGGTCATGGCTCTGCACAGTTTCATGTCCTTGTAGCTTTTAATAATTTTTTTGGTCATTTATCCTGAGTCTTGTTCCACTATACATTTACTCAAGCTCCTTATTCATGTCTGTGCTGTATTCCTTCAGAACATTGGCGGTCATGGCTCTGCACAGTTTCATGTCCTTTGTAGCTTTTAATAATTTTTTTTTGGTCATTTGTATCCTGAGGTCTTCTTCCACTATACATTTACTCAAGCTCCTTATTCATGTCTGTGCTGTATTCCTTCAGAACATTGGCAGTCATGGCTCTGCACGGTTTCATGTCCTTTGTAGCTTTTAATAATTTTTTTTTTGGTCATTTTATCCTGAGTCTTGTTCCACTATACATTGCTCAAGTTCCTTATTCATGTCTGTGTATTCCTTCAGAACATTGGCGGTCATGGCTCTGCACAGTTTCATGTCTTTAGCTTTTAATAATTTTTGGTCATTTATCACTGAGTCTTGTTCCACTATACATTTACTCAAGCTCATATTCATGTCTGTGCTGTGTTCCTTCAGAACATTGGCGGTCATGGCTCTGCACAGTTTCATGTCCTTTCTAGCTTTTAATAATTTTTTTGGTTATTTATCCTGAGTCTTGTTCCACTATACATTTACTCAAGTTCCTTATTCATGTCTGTGCTGTATTCCTTCAGAACATTGGCGGTCATGGCTCTGCACAGTTTCATGTCCTTTGTAGCTTTTTAATAATTTTTTTTGGTTATTTATCCTGAGTCTTGTTCCACTATACATTTACTCAAGCTCCTTATTCATGTCTGTGCTGTATTCCTTCAGAACATTGGCGAGGGTCATAGGCTCTGCACAGTTTCATGTCCTTTGTAGCTTTTAATAATTTTTTGGTCATTTATCCTGAGTCTTGTTCCACTATACATTTACTCAAGCTCCTTATTCATGTCTGTGCTGTATTCCTTCAGAACATTGGCGGTCATGGCTCTGCACAGTTTCATGTCCTTTCTAGCTTTTAATAATTTTTTTTGGTCATTTATCCTGAGTCTTGTTCCACTATACATTTACTCAAGTTCCTTATTCATGTCTGTGCTGTATTCCTTCAGAACATTGGCGGTGATGGCTCTGCACAGTTTCATGTCATTTGTAGCTTTTAATAATTTGTTTGGTCATTTATCCTGAGTCTTGTTCCACTATACATTTACTCAAGCTCCTTATTCATGTCTGTGCTGTATTCCTTCAGACCATTGGCGGTGATGGCTCTGCACAGTTTCATGTCATTTGTAGCTTTTAATAATTTGTTTGGTCATTTATCCTGAGTCTTGTTCCACTATACATTTACTCAAGTTCCTTATTCATGTCTGTGCTGTATTCCTTCAGAACATTGGCGGTCATGGCTCTGCACAGTTTCATGTCCTTTGTAGCTTTTAATAATTTTTTTGGTCATTTATCCTGAGTCTTGTTCCACTATACATTTACTCAAGCTCCTTATTCATGTCTGTGCTGTATTCCTTCAGAACATTGGCGGTCATGGCTCTGCACAGTTTCATGTCATTTGTAGCTTTTAATAATTTTTTCGGTCATTTATCCTGAGTCTTGTTCCATTATACATATACTCAAGCTCTTTATTCATGTCTGTGCTGTATTCCTTCAGAACATTGGCGGTCATGGCTCTGCACAGTTTCATGTCCTTTCTAGCTTTTAATAATTTTTTTGGTTATTTATCCTGAGTCTTGTTCCACTATACATTTACTCAAGCTCCTTATTCATATCTGTGCTGTATTCCTTCAGAACATTGGCGGTCATGGCTCTGCACAGTTTCATGTCCTTTGTAGCTTTTAATAATTTTTTTGGTCATTTATCCTGAGTCTTGTTCCACTATACATATACTCAAGCTCCTTATTCATGTCTGTGCTGTATTCCTTCAGAACATTGGCGGTCATGGCGCTGCACAGTTTCATGTCCTTTGTAGCTTTTAATAATTTTTTTGGTCATTTATCCTGAGTCTTGTTCCACTATACATTTACACAAGCTCCTTATTCATGTATGTGCTGTATTCCTTCAGAACATTGGCGGTCATGGCTCTGCACAGTTTCATGCCCTTTGTAGCTTTTAATAATTTTTTTGGTCATTTATCCTGAGTCTTGTTCCCCTATACATTTACTCAAGCTCCTTATTCATGTCTGTGCTGTATTCCTTCAGACCATTGGCGGTGATGGCTCTGCACAGTTTCATGTCATTTGTAGCTTTTAATAATTTTTTCGGTCATTTATCCTGAGTCTTGTTCCATTATACATATACTCAAGCTCTTTATTCATGTCTGTGCTGTATTCCTTCAGAACATTGGCGGTCATGGCTCTGCACAGTTTCATGTCCTTTCTAGCTTTTAATAATTTTTTTGGTTATTTATCCTGAGTCTTGTTCCACTATACATTTACTCAAGCTCCTTATTCATATCTGTGCTGTATTCCTTCAGAACATTGGCGGTCATGGCTCTGCACAGTTTCATGTCCTTTGTAGCTTTTAATAATTTTTTTGGTCATTTATCCTGAGTCTTGTTCCACTATACATATACTCAAGCTCCTTATTCATGTCTGTGCTGTATTCCTTCAGAACATTGGCGGTCATGGCGCTGCACAGTTTCATGTCCTTTGTAGCTTTTAATAATTTTTTTGGTCATTTATCCTGAGTCTTGTTCCACTATACATTTACACAAGCTCCTTATTCATGTATGTGCTGTATTCCTTCAGAACATTGGCGGTCATGGCTCTGCACAGTTTCATGCCCTTTGTAGCTTTTAATAATTTTTTTGGTCATTTATCCTGAGTCTTGTTCCCCTATACATTTACTCAAGCTCCTTATTCATGTCTGTGCTGTATTCCTTCAGACCATTGGCGGTGATGGCTCTGCACAGTTTCATGTCATTTGTAGCTTTTAATAATTTTTTTGGTCATTTATCCTGAGTCTTGTTCCACTATACATGTACACAAGCTCCTTATTCATGTATGTGCTGTATTCCTTCAGAACATTGGCGGTCATGGCTCTGCACAGCTTCATGTCCTTTGTAGCTATAATAATTTTTTTGGTCATTTATCCTGAGTCTTGTTCCACTATACATGTACACAAGCTCCTTATTCATGTATGTGCTGTATTCCTTCAGAACATTGGCGGTCATGGCTCTGCACAGTTTCATGTCCTTTGTAGCTTTTAATAATTTTTTTGGTCATTTATCCTGAGTCTTGTTCCACTATACATTTACTCAAGCTCCTTATTCATGTCTGTGCTGTATTCCTTCAGAACATTGGCGGTCATTGCTCTGCACAGTTTCATGTCCTTTGTAGCTTTTAATAATTTTTTGGTCATTTATCCTGAGTCTTGTTCCACTATACATTTACTCAAGCTCCTTATTCATGTCTGTGCTGTATTCCTTCACAACATTGGCGGTCATGGCTCTGCACAGTTTCATGTCCTTTGTAGCTTTTAATAATTTTTTGGTCATTTATCCTGAGTCTTGTTCCACTATACATTTACTCAAGCTCCTTATTCATGTCTGTGCTGTATTCCTTCAGAACATTGGCGGTCATGGCTCTGCACAGTTTCATGTCCTTTCTAGCTTTTAATAATTTTTTTGGTCATTTATCCTGAGTCTTGTTTCACTATCTTATTACTCATCCTCTTCTTAACCTGTTTATACGTGAACGCATATCTTCAGATTCTATATACACACGCTCTACCATGGATACTGACCACTTTTACGCTCAAAATAAAGAACACCTTAAAATACATTCTGCCGTATATATATATATATATATATATATATATATATATGGACTCTCCCGTCGATTTCGACGTTCGAGCGTCTAACTCGGTTAGACTACCACACAAAGAATCGTTTAAAATGGTGAAGACTTGTGTAGCACCATTCACACTTTTTGGAACTGCTGATAGCAAACAATCATTGCAGACGTCTGCCACAGATCGCATGAACAACAGACCTCAGTTATTTAACCCATAATTGGAGGGAAGGGACGGATTAATACCTTTTCCAAGGGTACCAGTGCGTAAGTGAATGCAAAGTGTTCGACTGGAATTGGACCTCGGCTCACCGATTTCCCCCTCCGAGCCGACATCCACTGCACCACAACGCACATCCGTCAATAACGTTTACAGCACATGGTATTCCCAAGCGGTCACCCATCTAAGTACTGACCATATTAATGATAATATATACGCTAAAAAGTCTGCCACCTTCTACCGAGCGCCCATAGCTCAGAGGTAGAATCGCCGACTGACGCCAATGCGGTCGGGTTTCAATCCTGGGTAAAAAGCAATCTTATGTCTAACCGAACTGATGAGCTGTAAAACAGCGAAGCAGATCTGTCTGCGGACGACTATATATATATATATATATATATATATATATGAAATTACTTAAGAATAAAAATCTATTAATAAATCTAATGAAATAAAAGTCATATGTAAACATTGCAAAATGTTCACCTAAGAATAAGATTAAAAAACAATTTTATGTTTATCAACTTGCATATAATTGAAGAGATATTAAAAAAATTAAATTGATATTTAATTTTTTTTCTAATAATTAAACAGATATTTAAAAGGTTTTACTATGATATTAAGAATTGTATTAAAATATAATAATAATAAAAGAGATTTTATTTAAAAAGAATAAAATAAATTTTAAAAAATTATTTAATAAATAGAACTTGATTCTTCCAGGTCGGGTAAATGGAAAGAGAGACAGGGAAAAGCAGCGCAAGAAGTACTTGTTAGGTCCGAAGAAATGGTTGACGGAGCGGGGTTTAGAGATACTAAGAGAAAAATATGGTGAGCCACAAGAGACAGAGCCAAGTGGAAGTCCATGATCGCCTACGTCCTGAAGGGACACGGTACATGAAGAAGAAGAAATAAAACTAAAAACATTCCTGTTTAGCTAATCAGTAATGAAAAGAGGTGGATTCATACCTATTCAGAATTTGATAAACAAAACAGAAATTATAATGTGGATATAAAGTGGGGGATCAATTCTCTAATATAATCAATATATAAAGTGATCCCTTTCTTTGTAGCCATGCTACTTTCTATCCATTTAAATTCTAGATTTATGGGCTTGAGAAAATGGATTCCAGAGCAGGGTTTGGGATAGATACCAAGAGAAAAATTATTGAGAGCGACAAGAGACAGAGCCAAGTGGAAGTCCATGATCGCCTACGTCCTGAAGAAACACGGTACATGAAGAAGAAGCAGAAGAAAAATTAAAGCATTTCTGTGTAGCTAATCAGTAATGAGATGAGGTGGATTCATACCTATTCAGAATTTGATAAACAAAACAGAAATTATAATGTGAATATAAAGTGGGGGATCAATTCTCTAATATAATCAATATATAAAGTGATCCCTCACTTTGTAGCCATGCTACTTTCTATCCATTTGTATTCTATTATGGGCTTGAGAAAATGGATTGCAGAACAGGGTTTGGGAGAGATACAAAGAGAAAAATTATTGAGAGCGACAAGAGACAAGGCCAAGTGGAAGTGGAAGTGCATAATCGCCTACGTCCTGAAGGGACACGGTACATGAAAAAGAAGAATATTTCTTTTACTGTAGAGGAAGTCAAATAAGTCTTTCTCTACTCAAGGACATTTCTTGCACTCTGATCGGAAACGAACGGGTATCTGTAATCTGTCCATTTGCAACTAATTAAAAAGGTCAAGCCTTATTCGCGCTAATGTCAGAAAATAGATTCCTTGTATTTTAAAAAAAACCTTTCTTTAGATTTTCGACTTATTACAACCACCCGAGTTTTTTCATCTGCAACTAATGATGGACTGCGGAATCTGAGCTATGGACTTAGCGACATCCACGTGGCCTTAACGAGTTATTTGCAGTCGTGAGTCAGAGAGATGGCGAGTGTCTGCTTGTAGCAGTCGAGGACAGGTGAAGGTATTTAAGTTTTTGACAAATGATCTTTTGCTAGCCAGAGTCAAATTACTAGGGAAAAACAGCACCTGCTCGCGCCCTCTGATTCTTTCCATCTTCCTCCTCGTCTCTTACAAGGGCCAAAAATCTCCACCAAATTTTGTGTCAAACATGCCGAGCTATACTCTATATTACTTTAACAGTCGTGGACGGGCCGAGATTTGTCGAATTCTGTTTGCAGCAGCCGGTGTCCAATACAACGACAGAAGAATCGACTATTCCGAATGGAAAAATTTCAAAAGCAGTGAGTGTTTCTCTTATAATAATTTCTTTCTTTACATTCGTTTTTTCGGGCTTCTGGTTATATCCTTTTAAACCATTGTTCGGACCTTTTCGATAAATTCCCTCCAAATACTGTAAAGTTCAATCAGTCAGTAAGTTAAGTGCCATACGCGATACACGCTTTGGGCGATCATGTCTTTTTCGAGACATGACTGACTGGACAGAAGATTATCCCGCAGTAGGTTGCCATTGCTTTCTGCGGTAGACTGGTGAATTATATTATTCTATTAATAAGTAGTAATTAGTGGGGGATCAGTTTATTACTTCATGACAATAGAAAACCGATCACCCACTTTATGCCCAGTAGAAGCCTTAATCATGTTTCTGTTATATTCAGTCAGTCAGTTAAGTGCCATACGTGATACACGCTTGGGCGATCATGTCTCGAAAGAGACACAACTGACTAGGCAGAAGTGTTTCCTGCAGTAGGTTGCTAATGCATTCTGCTGTAGACTGGTTGCCAGCCAAGGCTATAGAACCCACTCTGTCCTGCCATTTAACTCATAGCTGGAGGGAGAAGAGATAAATTATATTACATTATGCTATTAAGTATATTTAGTGGGGATCAGTTTGTTACTTCTAAACAATAAAAAAACCGATTCCTCACTTTATGTCCAGTAGAAGTTTTAATTATGTTTCCAACTATTACATTAAGTCGGCCAGTTAAGTGCCATACGTGATACACGCTTGGGCGATCATGTCTCGAAAGTGACATGACTGACTGGGCAGAAGATAATCCCGCAGTAGGTTGCCATTACTTTCTGCGTTAGACTGGTTGCCAACGAAGGCTATAGAAACTAATTTGTTCTTCCATTTAACTCATTGCTTGTGCGAGAAGAGATTGTTTACATTCCATTATTATATTAAGTGGGGCATCAGTATGTTACTTCATAATAGTAGAAAACAGACCCCCCACTTTATGCCCAGTAGAAGTTTTAATTATGTTTCCAACTATTATATCCAGACTGCCAGTTAAGTGCCTAGGTGATACACGCTTTGGGCGATCATGTCTCGAAAGAGACATCACTGACTAGGAAATATTTTTGCAGCAGTAGGTTGCAATTGCTTTCTGAGGTAGACGGGTTACCAACGAAGGCTATAAAAACCAATCTGTCCTGTTATTTAACCCATAGCTGGAGGGAGAACAGACGGATTAATACCTTTCCTAAGTGAATACAACGAATTCAAGTGAAAATTGAAATCCGCGCTCTGTTGGAGCCGATATCCACTGCAACACAGAGCACATCCTCTGTTCAAGCGTAAGGGGCTCAATGGGGGTAATGAATGGTTTATAATCTTCATATACGGCTAAAAGCAAACTAATAAAGGCGCACGACCACCAAAGAGACCCTGACGATGGATAGGCGTGATCTCTCATGGAGATTCCTTACCTTGAACATCGGTTAGGACTCAAGCCGATGGAGAAATCGTCAGTACGCTGTTCCGCCCGAGTAACTATATGATTTCCATTTAATACTGTACCATTACAAGGGCCATATCTGATCAAAATATGAAGTATTACTGCCATAACTCGGCTGAAGATGCCCAGGCTTCCATTGCCTCTCGTTCGTTGAGGTTTGTGGGTCATTAATTTTCTTGGTTCTGGGCATAACGGTAAAATACATCTGGCATCAAGGCCTCTGATTGGGAGGTTGTGAGGAGCATGGAACCACCTTTTAATTGCTGTTGTTCCCAGATCCACCCTGACCTGGAGTGGTAGCGCCTGTTAGGGTCCCAGCTATGGGCAAGTAGTTAACCCCCAAACTGGGGTCAAAACTCTATGAAAATATAAAAATGTTTTATAGAAATATATATACATAAAAATAGACTTTTATAGAGAAATATACAGTTTGAAGAAAAAATTATTACCACAACACATTTTGGAGGTAAAAAATTCTCAGCAAAACGTTTTTGAATACAAAACTATAAATACATTTTCAGTTTTCTAAAATAAATTAATTACAGACAGTGGCAGAGAGAAACATCGAGTAATGTATTGTGAGAGTTAAAGACAGAGCAGAGCAAACAGAGATTATAAACAGTCAAACTTAGGTTAAATCTATAACGAGAGGCAGCTGTGGAGGTCCATAATAACTCACGTCCGGAAGCAACATGGCAAATAACTGATATACTATAGACATGTAAATCATTAGAAGAATAAATTTGTATCTATGCTCTTTGCAGTGTCTTCTGGAGAATTAATAATTTTAAAACATTATGAATTGAATAAAAAATAGTTCATACTATCGTAATGAGATTCCAGATATCTAAACTTATTTATAAATGGAACTTTGTGTGTGTGTCTGTGTGTGTGTGTGTGTACCCGTTACCTATAGACTCCGAAACGGCTGAACCTATTTTCTTGAAAATTTTGCACAGTTGTACTATAAGTGTCTGCGAGTGTTCTTAGCTAGGTTTTGTGTCGAGGTAACCCCTTGATAAATATCGAAAATCGATAATCGAAAAATCGGGTTATAGAAGGAGTGGTCCGATTTTAATCAAATTTCATACACTCATAGACAAAGACATAAGAAACGATATTCAGAAGTTTCAAGGTTGCAGTTCTTACAATAGTGCAGAAAATTTGATATCGATACTAGGAAATCAAAATCTGATTTGCATCCATTCATTTTTCTTTCAGTCTACGGTTTCGCTTTAACTGGAAACAGCTATTGCTTTTTAGTCATTCGTGCCAACGTCCAAAGAGTCTGAGCTCCAGGACCATGGATTAGTTTTAAAGCTTTCATTACACCCGAGCAACGCCGGGCTATACTGCCAGTTTCATATAGGATCACCCGTTGACTAGTATTTTTTAAAGTTAGGTATTCCAGAATATGTACGTTGTGGTGTAGGTATTAATCCGTCTCTTCTCTCCAGTTATGGGTTAAATAACAGAACAGATCGCGTTCTATAGTCTTGGCTGACGACCAATCTACCGCAGAAACTAATGGTAATCTACTGCGGGATAATCTGCCCAGTCAGTCATGTGTCTTTCAAGACATGATCGCCCAAAGCGTGTATCACGTATGGCACTTAACTGAATGAATATAATAGTTGGAAACATAATTAAAACTTCTACTGGGTATAAAGTGGGGGATCGATTTTTTTATTGTTATGAAGTAATAAACTGATCCCCCACTAATTTTACTAAATGTAATATAATTTATGCGTTCTCCTTCCGGCTATGAGTCAAATGGCAGGAGAAATTGGGTTCTATAGCCTTGGCTGGCAACCAGTGTATCACGGAAAGCAATGATATTCTGCCCAGTCAGTCATGTCTCGAAAGAGACATGATCGCCGAAGCATGCATCACTTTGGTGTCAGTTGTAGTGCAGTGGATATAGGCTCAGAACGACAAATCGGGGTGCCAAGTTCGGATTTCAGTTGAATTACTTGCATTCACTTACGCACAAATACCCTTGACAGATTTGGTTCTATAGCCTTGGCTGGCAACTAGTCTACCGCAGAATACAATGGCAACTTACTGCGAGATAATCTACCCATTCAGTAATGTCTCGGAAGATCACCCAAAGCGTGTATCACGTATGGCACTTAACTGACTGACTGAATCTAACAGTTGGAAACAAAATTAAAACTTCTACTGGGCATAAAGTGGGGGATCAGTTTTCTATTGTTATAATGTAATAAACTGATCCTCCAATAATTATACTTTATATAATAATGTAATATAATTTCTCTCTTTTCCTTCCAGCTATGAGTTAAATAGCAGGACAGATTGGGTTCTATAGCCTTGGCTGGCAACCAGTCTACAGCACAATGCACTAGCAACCGACTGCAGGAAATACTTCTGCCTAGTCAGTTGTGTCTCTTTCGAGACATGATCGCCCAAGTGTGTATCACGTATGGCACTTAACTGACTGACTGAATATAACAGAAACATGATTAAGGCTTCTACTGGGCATAAAGTGGGTGATCGGTTTTCTATTGTCATGAAGTAATAAACTGATCCCTCACTAATTACTACTTATTAATAGAATAATATAATTCACCAGTCTACCGCAGAAAGCAATGGCAACCTACTGCGGGCTAATCTTCTGCCCGTTCAGTCATGTCTCGAAAAAGACATGATCGCCCAGGCGTGTATCACGTATGGCACTTAACTGACTGACTGAATCTAACAGTTGGAAACAAAATTAAAACTTCTACTGGGCATAAAGTGGGGGATCAATTTTCTATTGTTATAATGTAATAAACTGATCCCCAAATAATTATACCTAATATAATAATTTAATATAATCTATCTCTTCTCACTTCTGCTATGAGTTAAATGGCAGGACAGATTGGGTTCTATAGCCTGGCAACCAGTCTACCGCAGAAATTATTACCAACCTACTGCGGGATAATATTCTGCCCAGTCAGTCATTTTTCTTTCGAGACATGATCGCCCAAATATTTATCACGTGTGGCACTTAACTGACCCATTTCAGAATAAAAAATATCAATCATTCTCTATCAGGTTTTAATTATTACCCATATGAGATAACCTGATATCATATACACTTATCATTTATGCTTTTTCGAATAGAGAAATTAGTATTTGAGTTTGAGTTTTGTCTAACGGCATACTAATCTCTGTGGGTTATTTAAAGCCAAAAAGGTGGGGTCTTAGGGTTTCTTTTAATGTTCGGTTATATTGAGATTGTTGATTTTTAGTAAGATTCTAACGATTTAATGTTTTTATTTTTTTATTTTAGAAAACTGAAAATGTCTTCTAGTTTTGTATTCAAAAATGTTTTGCTGAGAATAATTTTTTGCTTCAAAAATGTACATTTTTTAAAATAAAAATCTATTTTTATGTATATATTAAAAAAAAGTGTATTTTTAAACTTTCATAGTGTTCTGACCCCCGTTTAGGGGTTAACTATTTGCCCATGGCTGGAACCCTAACAGGTGCTACCCTCAGGGTCAGGGTGAACCTGGGAACAACAGCGATTAGGAGGTGGTTTCATGCTACTCACAACCTCTCAATTAAGAGGACTTGCTGCAGGATGCAGTTTACCATCATGACCAGGAACAAATTATTATTTAAGTTATCGCTTTCATGTTTCACAGATTACGAGGATGGTCTTAAAGATTCATAGGCTGACTATGAAAGAGAGGATCTTAGAGGTGTTAAATTTTTCATGCATCAATTTGCACTCTTCTTATTAATAACTGCATTGATTATTTCCAGTTACGAGGATGGGCTAAAATAATTCTTCTTCTATTTACCCTGTACCTTCGGGACGTAGGCGATCATGGCTTTCCACGTTTCCCTGTTCCTGGTGGCTCTGGGCACGCCTTCTCCTGTTATACCATGCAATCCTTGTCCTGTCATCCACCTGATTAGGTCCTTCAAATAAGTTATCCGTTGCTTTCCCCTGTCTCTTTTTCCCTGTATCTAGCCTGTTAGTATCAGGTTCTCCATCCTCATTGCATTAGTATCAGGTTCTCCATCCTCATTGCATGTCTCAGAAACTTCAGCTGTCTCTTCCTGATGCTCAGTATTAATTTCCTTTTTGTTTCCATCAATTCCAAGACCTCATCATTGCTCACATGCTCGATCCATGATATTCGCAGCATCCTTCTGTAGAACTACATTTCAGTTGCTTCAAGTTTTTCCTTCATCTTTGAAGATATTGTCCAGCATTCACTGCCATACTGAAGAACCGACATCACATAGCAATCCAGTACTCTCTTTGTTTCGAGTGAAATTGTCCTGTTTCTTAATACTTTACTCAACTTCTGGAATGCATATTTCTGCATTTGGATCTCAGGAATATAAATGTATAGAAACGGATGTGACCACAAAGTGAGGTGTCAATTTGTATAGTGAATGAAATTTTGGAACTGATCCCCCACTTTATATCCAGTATGCTTCTGTAGATCCACATTTCAGTTGCTTCAAGTTTTTCCTTCATCTTTGATGATATTGTTCAGCATTCACTGCCATATTGAAGAACCGACATCACATAGCAATCCAGGACTCTCCTTGTTGTTTCGAGTGAAATTGTCCTGTTTCTTAATACTTTACTCAACTTCTGGAATGCTTCCTTCGCCATGCCAATTCGCCTTCGGATCTCAGTGTCACACATTCCGTCTTTTATTATAACACTTCCCAGGTGATACCTATAAATGAATGGTGCTCGGGCTGTGAAAACCTTTCATGCATTAATTTTCTAGCCTTCTTATTAATAACTGCATTGTTTTTTTTAATTAATTATTTTTTGGTTAAGAGGGTGGGATGAAAAAATAATAGGAAGACGATGAAGGAATGATTCTAGAGCTAAGAAAATTTGCCTGCTTTACTTTCAATGCATTGTTTTGTTACTTTCCAGTTAAAAAACATCACTCATTATTGTCAGCCGATAAACCTTTCAGCCCATCCATGAGAATTATAAGAAAGAAAAGTTGAATTTTTCAATGTTTTTTCTTTGATCCCCGAGAAGATGTCACATTTACACAAAACCAAATGTGTTAAAGCAGGGGTCGGCAATCTTTTGGAGAGTGAGGGCCAAAAAGCTATGGCTCCATTGTCATGCAGAAAAAACATGTTATATCATGGGTTGCTTATCTATTCTTTTCTGTTAGTAGTGGGGAGTCCGTTCTATTGAAGGGTAGTTGTATACCGTTGCAGGTTAACGGAATTTGGCCTCGTTGTAGATAGCCCACTATAAGTCATAAAATGATTACAAATCAAGAAAGGCAATTTGAGTAGAAAAATAACATTTTATATATGCACATATCAATTAATGTTTTTTACAATTGAAGTAATATTTTGAAGTATAGGTTCAACGGACGTTAAAATGTTCATGGCAATAAAATGCTGAAAGAAAATTAATACTTAGGAATGCTGTTCATTTTGGGAATAGAAGGCTGACAAGGAGAATTCGATACTTAAAGTAGTGTGAAGGCGTCTTGTATGTAAGGAATGTCTTTGATGTATTCGCTCCTTAGGTCAGTGAGTAGTTTTGAGACAAGGAAGAAGGTAAGGAGAGGTGAAGGGAGGCGAACATAGTAGCCGCTTGACTTAGGTCAAGGGAGATATTAATCACACTCATTTGTCTCCGTCGGTCTGTCTGTCAATGCTTTCTGTGTCCGCTTTTTATATCTTCTTTTTGGATCACAGCAGCTCATTTGAGATTTCACACTTGTATTTGGTTCTGGGCTTCCCATTGGCTGTTAAATAAAATTTGCGTAGGCTCGCGAACTAGAAATTTAATATTTAATTAATTTTTAGTTTTTAACCGGAACATCTGCGACGAGCCGGCGTCCCACGGACGACTTTTGGTCATTTGCTTTTTGGTTGTGAAAGCGCAAACATCCGGTCCATCGCATTTGCTCGGTATTATCACAGTTAAATATGTGAATAAATTTTCTATGTGTATGAAGAAAGCAAGGATTCAGAATAATTTAATATCTAATGGGAATTTTGTTAAAAAATATTACATCTTAAAAATAAATGTTTCATAAATCAGTATTGAAAAAAATCCATTAAAATCGGTTCAAAACACTATTTTATATTCATTTAAAAGTACCCGCTTACGAAAGCAATTTCACAGAAGAAGTGAATGTGAGGCCGTACGCTAATTTTGGCGATCCCTACAAATAAAAAAATAAAAGAAAAACATATTCTTCAGGTGAAAAGAAATAATTTTTAAAATTTCGATGCAATATTTTCAGACTATCAACTTTGGTTTTGTTTACCTATATTTATATCGTGTCCTGAACAAGGAAGCGGGCCAAACAATACTCACTCGAGGATGTGGCCCGGCCCGCGGGCCAGGGGGATGCCGACCACTGTTCTAAAGCTTTGGAAATATCTAAAATGCTTTCTTCAATACTTGCAGAGATATCCGGTTCTGTTGTGCCAGTCTTGGAGATTGATGGTAAAACTCAAATTCCTCAAAGCATGGCCATTGCTCGATACCTTGCAAGGGAATTTGGTAAGTATGACTTTGTTGTTGTTTAGACGTTTCATCCGTTGTCTCCTGTCTTCATCAGGTATTTGTCAATTCAGGCAACCACCGTGGAATTTCTAGCTAAACTATTTAAATTCGGAGGTAGATTTTTCCCGTTTTTGCTGTCCATGCCTAACAATATACCGTCTAATTATTATTTAGTATGGTGCCTCCGAGTATGCCCCTCGACTAGGGCGGCTAGCCAATACTGTTGCAGACGCCTGCTCAGTCACATATGTGTAAGTTCTAAACCCATGGGACCCACCTGCAATTATGCTTAACGGACCATATTTACAATTTCATATTTAGTATATCATTGATACTGTTCAGTTATTAATCACCCTGTTTCCTTTGTGTACACACTGGCTGGCTTACGGATTGAACTCACAATGATATTTTAATTCACTCTGATGTAATCTGCGGTAGACTGGTTGCCAGCCAAGGCTATAGAACCCAATCTGTCCTGCCATTTAACTCATAGCAGGAGGGAGAAAAGAGAGATTATATTACATTATTATATTAAGTATAATTAGCGGGAGATCAGTTTATGACATCATAACAATAGAAAACTGATCCCCCACTTGATGCCCAGTAGAAGTTTTAATTATTTTTCCAACTATTAGATTCATTAAGTCAGTTCAGTGCCATACGTGATACACGCTTTGGGTGATTATGTCTCGAAAGAGACATGACTGACTGGGCAGAAGATTATCCCGCAGTAGGTTGCCATTGCTTCCTGCGGTAGACTGATTGCCGACCAAGGCTAGAGAACCCAATCTGTCCTGCTATTTAACCCATAACTGGAGTGAGAAGAGATAGATTATATTACATTTTTTTAAAAATATAATTAGCTGTGGATCAGTTTATTATTTCATAACAATAGAAAACCGATCCCCCACTTAATGCCCAGTAGAAGTTTTAATTATGTTTCCAACTATTAGATTCAGTCAGTCAGTTAAGTGCCATACATGATACACGCTTTGGGTGATCTTTCGAGACGTGACTGGCTGGGCAGATTATCTCGCAGTTGGTTGCCATTGCTTTCTGCGGTAGACTGGTTGCCAACCAAGGCTATAGAACCCAATCTGTCCTATTATTTAATCGATAACTGGAGGGAGGAGACGGATTAATACCTTTCCCAAGGGTATTTGTGCGTAAGTGAATGCAAGGAATTCAACTGGAATTTGAACTCGGCACCCCGATTTGTCGTATCCACTGCACTACAACTGATACCAAAAGATATTCTGAAGTCACGTCATGTTTTAAGTTTGATGCGACTTCATTTTTTCTTTATTGATATCTTTGTCTTATCGTATTCTGGTGTTTGACGTGTTTTTTTGATTGTTTGATTATTTAACGGCATATCAAAATGGCGTGTTTCTTAAACGACGTGAAACGATTAAATATATAAGGCAAAATAACTCCCACGAAAAAGACCCCAAATCCCTTAACACGATGCACCTGTTCATATACCGTACAGCGACATTAAGAGCCAAATTCTGAGGGACCACACCAGACATTTGGTCGTCGTGCCTGGTCGGTTTATAGATTTACTAGCAGGATAGCCCGGCGTTGCTCGGGTGTAATGAAAGCTTTAAAACTAATCCATGGTCCTGGAGCTCAGAATATTTGAAATAATAAAATAATTGAGACAATTTACCAATCGCACACACACATATATATATATATATATATATATATACTAGCAGTACAGCCCGGCGTTGCTCGGGTGTAATGAAAGCTTTAAAACTAATCCATGGTCCTGGAGCTCAGACTCTTTGGACATTGGCACGAAAGACTAAAAAGCAATAGTTGTTTCCAGTTAAAGCGAAACCGTAGACTGAAAGAAAAATGAATGGATGTCAGTCAAATTTTGATTTCCTGCTATCGATATCAAATAAGTTTTTTTCGTCATAAACTGAAATTTGAAGGCTAAATAAGTCTTCTGAGTAAATGGTATCATGGCTGAGACTAAGAACTACAAATATACCTACTTAGAGCCAAGCCCGAAGCAAAAACTAAAATAAAAGGGCTGGAAAAATACAGACATACAGGCAGATAAACAGACACACACAAACATTTTGCCTTTTATAAATATATATATTATCGATTTTCTGCACTATTGTAAGAACTGCAGCCTTGAAACTTCTGAATATCGTTTCTTATGTCTTTGTCTATGAGTGCATCAAATGTGAATAAAATCGGAGCACTCCTTCTGTAACCCGATTTTTTCGATTATCGATTTTCAATATTTATCGGGGATACCTCGACACAAAACCTAGCTAAGAACACTCGCAGACGCTTATAGTACAACTGTGTAAATTTTCAAGAAAATCGGTTCAGCCATTTCGGAGTCCATAGGTAACGGACACACACACACACACACACACACACACACACACACACACACACACACACACACACACAGTTCCATTTATAAATAAGTTTAGATTATTCACACAATTTACATTGTTCGGTCGGTTGTTCTCATAATTTTTGCTATTTTCACGACGTTTCTACGCCCCGACCGTCTTTATATAATTGGGATTTTGTTCACTGGGTTAGATTGTTCTAGTTCTACAAGTAATGCCATTTCCAGATGTATAAGTTATTACCCTTTAATTCAATTCTCAATTTTTTTTCACCTTTGCTGTATCCTGATATTGAACTCACAACTGTTTGGGTCAAGTCATTGGATCCAAATTACCCCTTTATCTACTGGGTTATGTGTCCTTCAGGACAACAGTGTATGAATTTTTGTGGACTCATAGACCTAATAACTTTTATGGACTCATAAACCTAATAACTTTTATGGACTCATAACTCAGCCCAATTTTTTTACCAGAGCTCATATTAGAATCTTGATGTTTGTAATTGTTTTTCTCTAGCACACCGTATTACTGGCTCCCTTACTGTATGTATCTTCTTGCTTCGTCGGCTAAGGAGATTTTTGTGGCCTAGCATTGGTGCTGATACCTTAAAGTTTCGGATTTTCTAGTGGTGTTCTCTTTTATTTCAACTTTCATCCCTTTTTCCTTCATATGTGGTAAGCTGTGCCTAATTTTTCTGTTTTCCCCTCGTGTTATGGTGTTGTTGCAGTCTTATCTTAAAGGGGCGGCCCGTTTTACCTTTATATTTCTTCTTTATATTTCCCATCACCTGAAGAAGGTCTGAGCGTAAAACGATTGAAACGTCGTGAATATGGCAACAAAGATAAAAACAGCTGATATAGACGTTATTATAGACATGTTTCGACCGAGTATCAATCAGGTGTCGATTGACTGACTGATATGGAATATCTCTTGATCATTGGGATATTTCGTAGCTGTCATTGTTTGTTCCTAGTGCTATCTGATCCTATGATTGAACTCACAGCCACTAGATGACAGTAACATATATAGAATCCAACTTCTATGCCAACGCTACAAGGTATATTAGTTGTGCTTTTTAGAGTATAATACGTAATTGCTGATGTGGAGTTGTGAGGAAATCTTCGTCGCCAATTTGATGTGGTCTGTTTGGCCAGGAAAAAGACACGGAAACAAAAAGGTAGATTCAAACAGTGTATTAGAATAACAGAACATGTATACAATAATAAATGTTACTAATCAGTAAATAGAAGTGTCATTCTGAACGGTATAGTTACGCTGCATCTTGACCGTTTCCAGGCTACGTCACAGCTGTGTCCTCAGCAGTCACTCCGGTTATTATTTATAGCAGGAGGAAGGGCCCATTCCATGTAGAAGGGCACCATAACAATTGCGAGAGGCGGAACCCTACATTAAAACCAAATCGGTCTATATATGGCTTTTTAGAAAAAATATTCAGTGTTATATATATATATATATATATATATATATATATATAAAGGGAATCTGTATTTATTTGGGTCAAATATTTGAGTAAGTATTTTTCCAAAGCATCGTGCGGTCATTAATTTACGTTTTTAAAAAGTAAATAAAGGTTACTTATTTAATTTAAGAAGGCAAGTTTTTTTTTCTAAAAGCCATACATTACATCTAACTCTTTTTCCATCATAATATTTTGTTTTAGCGATGATAATCCAGATAATAATTGGGATCTTATTGTTGATTTGTTATTATCTATTAATTGATATGGCTTGTCCAGCGGATTGTAACATAGCAATCAAGGAATTTGAAAAACTGTCAAAATATAAAGACCTGGAAATTGAAATAGGAAAAATGTGGAAATTGAAAACAAGAGTTGTGCCAGTGATAGTAGGTGCACTTGGAATGATAAAAAATGGAACAAAACAACACATTGAAAGAATCCCTGGAAACCCCAGCTTAAGAGATATACAAAAAATTGTCTTATTAAGTACAGCCCACACACTAAGGAAAACTTTATCTATGTAATGCTGGAGATGATAGGGAAGATAGAAAAACATGAAATGGAGCCATAACAACACGCCACTACCTGCCTTAGGTCTCCCCGCAGACTTGGTTGGTAGTGAGACCAAAGCAGAAATCGAAATATGATGAAAAATGACATAATAATAAATCTACACATTAATTATACGTTCACGTTCACGGCTACTCATACTGTTTCTATCTATACCAATTTCTCTCGTTGCAATAACCCCCATTTCTGTTTTATATATATATATATATATATATATATATATATATATATATATATATATATACTAGCAGTATAACCCGGCGTTGCTCGGGTGTAATGAAAGCTTTAAAACTAATCCATGGTCCTGGAGCTCAGACTCTTTGGACGTTGACACGAAAGACTAAAAAGCAATAGTTGTTTCCAGTTAAAGCGAAACCGTAGACTGAAAGAAAAATGAATGGATGTAAGTCAAATTTTGATTTTCTGGTATCGATATCAAATAAATTTTTTCCGTCGTAAACTGAATTGTGAAGGCTAAATAAGTCCTCTGAGAAAACGGCATCATGGCTGAGACT